>JAULBU010040206.1:0-14620 GCA_032358235.1 Odonthalia washingtoniensis | reverse complement strand
TTCCTGATGTTATCAATTGCACCAGTACGCATATTTCTGGGCATACGTTTACTCCCACATATTGTGATAGCGCCCTTTTGCGCCGGTATGAGTGATTTCAAGAGCGTATGGTGTGGTGGTGTGAACGTTGATGTTAATTTTGTTGAACGATGTTTTCGTCTTTTGAATAGCGGTGAGCGGTTTGGACGTGAAGGTTGAAGGTGTGCGTTCTTCTTATGATGAGAAGGCGGGCTTGCCTAGACTGAGAAAGTAGTCAAACTGTGAAAGAATTAATCCGTCAAGTGTTCCATGGTTTCTCCTAATCGGCATGCATGGGTCTGATCTGGGGCGGGCAATGCCAACTATTTCCAGGTGGTGAGATAGATATGTGAGATACCAGTGAAGGACGGATTATGGTATTCCATGCAATGGCTTCAATTCTTTTTCCACATATTCTTTTGGCAGGTTTAATTCATGTGAAGCCTGCATAGATACATCCCTTTCCAGTTCCGTGTGGGATTGTATATATGCCTGTGTGATCTCGCGTATATGTTTCCAATGTTGTCATGGACACGGGTATTGACAGTGTGATTCTCTGTGAGTATCTATTTACTGTTGGTTCTTTAGTTGCGATCTTGGCAGTGTCATCATCGAAATAATTTTGCGCGATTAACCTGCTCCTCTTCTTTATGGTCTCGCCTACCTTCTTCAGTTCATCCGCGAATCTGGATCAAAATATTCCAATTCCTCCAATCCATTTTGACTCGTGGATGAGCTGGAATGTGCCGTCGTTCAGCAATCCTTCCAGTTCGATTTTTCTGGATTTATTGAAGGCCAGCGATCCCTTCTTTACTTGTATCTTTCTCGGTACGTCGCAGAGATCAATATCATCGTCTTCGACTTAATCGTCGTGCCTATTTCTACCTTTCTTGTCTTCCACCTTCGCCACTGACATAATTTCTATTCTCTTCTTTTATCTTATACCCCATCTTGTTCTTCTTTTCGTTTTGATCGTCGTATTTTATCGTCAGTACACCTCCTCTTGTTGTCGTCGGGTGATCAGGTGTTTGGGTCCTGGAACTTCCTAGATTCAATCTCACCCATCGTTTGATGTAAGTGGATTTGAAGATCTTTCAGTCGCAGGGAATTTGCACTACGACAGTCACTCCCTCAATGGATATGAACTTATAGGGTTTGTTCCATCGCTTTGGTTTTGGTCTATATACTAATACAGGTGCACCGGCCGACAGGTTTCTTAATGTTCGTGATATCTCCATTGCTTCTCGTCCCCCTGGGTGTCGTAGTGCGAATGTGATACGTCGTTTAGATTATTCCATTATCACTGCTTGTTTTTCTTCCTCTACTGCACGTTGGTATTCCAGCTGATTTGGCGATGGCGTATTTCGTGCTGGTCGTGGTAGCGCGCCAAAAACTAGGAGCAGTGATCAGAACACTTCTCGTACCATTTTCGCGTTTGTCACGTACACGGCCATTTGAAGGAATTTGCTATCTGTGAAATCTTTCTTATCCAGGATCTGCCCAATCTTGTTATACGCACTGCATTATGGCACGTGGTATCGTTCAATGATACCAATTTTTCTTGATTTTCAATCGGCGCCTCCTTGAGAGTGACCCCGTCTGCTTCAATGTTGGCCTTGGTTTCTTTTTTTTACGTATGCAGAGCTCTGATCTACTGAGAGGTAGTTTGGAGGTCCAATATAAGTATGTATCCAGAGCTTTCTGATCGATTTCCAGAGTTCTCTACCGGATTGATTCTTCAGGAATTCTGCCGCTGTGAAGTGTGTGTGTTCGTCGACGAGGTGGATTATGAGCGTCTAGTGGATGAACATTGTGTCTACTATGAACCCATGGTTGAGCATTAGATTTTCTGTTCCAACCGTCAATTTAAATCTGCATTGTTTTGTATCCTTTTACTTGCAAGCTGCGCAATCCTGTGATATTTGTTCTAGTTACGACATGATGGCTTCTCGTTGGTTCCCTGGGTTGCGTCTCCTTAGAAGTTGATAGGTCGCTCTCACGGATGAATGGCCGAAGTTCTTATGGATTCTCATCAATTCCTGCTCGGTATACATGGAGTATGGCCTGTCTTCTTCCATCCATGTGTATATGCAAAAGAAGTTCTGCAGGGAGAGTAGTTCCCGGTGGGATCCGATGTGAAGGTATCTTCCTTGCAGGCTCATATTAAGGCTGTATTCTATCATGTCCTTATTGTAAAGGAGGAGGGACATTCGTTCTTCATTATGGAGAAGGTGACGTCAATTATTTTATTGTATTATTATACCCAGGGCGGAGAATGGTATCTGTATAACGGCCTTGCCTATGACTTCACCGAATCCCCGATGCCTTTCCATCCCTTTTTATGTGTGCCCGGATCGGGATCCTTCTCCCGAACTCCCTTTCACAGTCCTTGTACTGATTTTGGCTAATGACATAATTTCAGTTGGCGGCAGTGTCTATGGTGATTCCGTTGAAGCTGGTCCTTGTTTACTCTCTCAGCTGCTTGTTCATTTCTTCCATAGCGAATGAGAGGTCCTCATCATGGTTCCTCACTTGTTCATTGGCTACGTTGGAAAGTTTTATCTCCAATTCTTTGGATGATTCGCTTGACATATAGGCTATGTCCTCTCCTTCCTCTTCGTCATCTTCTACCAACCACTTGGCGATATTGGGTTTGTCTTCTTCCTCCTAGTCAATGGTCATGTTGACGACAGAGGCAAGGTATCAAATGGTGAAGAGTGCCTAAGGGTGCTTCTTTTTAGCTTATTAATGGCTTTTGTTACTTTTCTCAGCTATGTCTGGTATTGGCTCGGTGATCCTCGCCTAAGACAAAAAAGCCTTTAACTCCCCTCATCTAATCAGGGTAGATCCTCTTCCTGAATGGTGACTTTCCATTTCTTATCTCGTTGTTATGCGATGGTTTTCAATTTTCTCTCCTAGCGTCTCCGCCATATAACTTGCCGAGCAAATAGTTCGCGGCCTACTCATCCCCCACTATCATGCACGCTGAGTTCGAGCAGGTCGGCCTCGGATTTCCAGACAATTGGTTCGTCACGCTTTTGGCAGCCTGAGCTCGTCCAGGTAATTCTGTACCTCAAGGTCGTTTGGACTGCTGGGATGTCAACCGCCGTGAGCAGCCTATTTCGAAGGAAGTTGCCCGTGTAGTAAATCGGATCGACCTGGTTCTGCTGCGATATGAGCGTGGCCATAAAGTTTCTAAATAACATTACCTCATACTTTGACGGTTCATCTGACATCGCCCGTGTCAAAGGCATCGTTCGCCACTTTGTTAGAATCCTGGATCTTTTATCGTCATTGTTGTACTAGATTCCTAACATTGTGATTGCGTCTCCATAATACCTTCCATCCTTAACACCATTTGCATAATAATTTAGTTCATCCCCGTCAGCATCACTGACACCGCCTCCAACTTCTCTACATACGTCCCCATGAAATGGAAGACAGTGTATCAAAGATATTGAAGCAATTGTCAAAGTCCTCATCCGAGCTGCCGGAGAACGTCGGTTTGCCTATGAAAGCCCGCATGAGTCCGTTTTTACCCAGACGTCTGATATTTTGGTATGCGTCGTTCTGGTTTCTTTCCGGTGTGTGGCTTGGCGCGTCTTCCATAATTTCTCCAGGTCCTTCGGGAGGTTTCTTTGGTTTACGGTTTTCGTCTTCCTAGTCACTGGAGTATTCACCATAACCGTTACGTGGGTTGCCGTCCGGTATCCTAATTTCTAGTTGAGGTTCTTCGTACTCTGATTTCGTTTCATATTCACACAACAATCGCCTGGTTTCCGGGGAATTTGGTCATAGCGGGGTATTTCTTTTGCTTCATTTCTCCTCCGTCTACAATTTTGGCGAAGAGATGTATTCTTTCCGGGTTTATTTTATGATCGATTTTAAACAAAAGGTGGCAGTCGTCAGGTACTTTTAATTCTGCGCAGTCTCTTTTGTCTGACGATATAGAGGGGATGTGGTGTGGTGTTCGCTGTATAAGAAGTCGATAATGGCTTGTGTTTTAGATATTCTTCTTCCTTTTTTCACGAATAATCCTCGGCTCAAGAGTAATTATGCCTACTTTATTAGAGTCTTACTGCCTCAAGTATTGACGGCGTGGGGCCTTAAGGAGGTAATGAAGTCCAATCATAGTGAATCCCCTTCTATACCTGTTTCCACGGATGCCTCGAACAACTGTTCGCAATAATCTTTCAAATTTTATTCGTACTCTTTCTTCTATGTGCCGGCTCCACTTTCTTTTACCGGGTTTGGGACGTCTGCTGAGTTTGGATATGCCGTTTTGGCTTCCCGTTGTACAATCATGGGAGATGGCTAGGATGAGATCGTACTACTAGGGGTTCCCGTAGTCGCATTGTCCTTGATTATCGGATCTGGGTCTGGCGGTTCTGCTAGAGGCAGGTTGTCCCTCGTGGTCGTTGGAGAAGGCTGAGTACCTGCGTTTTAAGGTCCCGCCTTTGGGTTCGGTTCCATTTCCGGTATACCTTGGTCATAATTGTCTTCGGAAAAGGATATTGGATGCCAAAAGGTGGAGTTCCGAATTTATTCTATGTGTGAACTGGGTTTATGGGTCCCAAATGGATATTTCGGTATGAAACATCCGTAGTAGACTACGTAATGTGTTGTTTGTGCCAAAAAACTGCATATCATCTTGAATGGGGACGGCATGGGCAAAAAAATTTTAATTTCATAATCGTTTCCTGTAAAAATGCGAAGAATGGATGTGATAGATACTACCTCTGTAAATACCATCATATAAATGTATATTGTGTTCACTTTCGTTCCCAAAGTATTCTAGATGCTATATAATGAAAACTTTTCATACATAATAAGGGTCCAAAAAATCTTCTTCCAGTCAAAGTCTTTGTCTCTGAACATCGTTATGATTTCTCCAACTTGTTTCGTACCAGAGAAACCCTTCAAGATGCATAGCCGCACTGCAAGAGATCGAATCAATAACCCCGCTCGTACAGAGTCCAATTCTAATGACGACTCCTAGGTTTCGCGTGATCTCGACACGCCGTCATGTTAGATGCTCATTTTCCCTTTGTCCAATGGGGACTGTCAATAAAAATAATGGAATAGTCTCTTAAAAGATGGGATTGAACTGCCATTAAGAAAAGTATTGTATGCCAAATTATTGTGGAATTGAGAACGAAATGTCAATTTACAAGGAACGATTTTGGACGACGTAAATTTGGGATTACTGATTACTCAATTTTAGTTGTATACTTGCAGCAATATCATTTGCATATTTCATTGATTATAAATAATCTTTCTATATATTTGCAACTCGAATCGTTATTCTAATTATTTCAAATGATGCTCATTGGTAGATGGCATGGAATACATTTCAAAGCATTTCTGACACAGTTAACCCTATCTATGCATGCCATCATACTATGATCATCATGATCATATTATGATGGCATAATATGATATTATGATATGAAAAATCGACAATAAGTTTCCGATTTCGGACGTGTGAATCTTCTCCTCCCCTTTCCATTTTATTTTGGGAATAATACTCTGAACTTCCACCGGTTCTGAGTGCTGTAATGTCCTAATTGTTACTAGTTTTTATTGCTCCAGTGGGTTCATCTTCATTTCATTCGCAAGTTTTGGCACAGATTTCACACTAGGGAGTCGGAACGATTTCTCCCTTCTCACTCATGAATGAAGGAACCGTTCACACTTTCGGATAATGGAAGACTTGAATTTTAATCGGATTCAATCATTTTCATGATTTTGTTCGGTTTCAAACGACCTCTGAACTCACATGTAATTAATTAACAATTCAACCCTGGCAGTACAACATGTATAGCTAACGACGTGTTTTAAGTATGTTCAGATTTCTCCTTCCTTTTCGCTTTCATCATTGGCGAAACATTCCTCCTGTTTTGACCATCATCATATTCCCTTTCCTAACAATCCTTAATTCTATTCCGAAACAGTATCATGCGATCGTTTACGTCTTTGATCTCCGCATCTTCTTTCGACTTCTCATGAATTATGGGGTTTGAAACGATACGAGGTATGTTAATTTCATTTCTTCGTTTTCCTACCACTATCAACATTGAATGCTATTACAAATTTTCTAATCACTTCCCACTTTTATATTTCCTACAATCATATTGTTTAGGTTCACAAAATGGAGACATGATGTTACGATCTCAAGTTTTATTGGATAAAAACCGAATATTTCATTTATGGTACCCGTACCTGGTGTGGGAAAAATGTCTTTGGTAAGCAGCATTTTTAATTTTGTTCTTTTTTCTTACTACACTATTTGCAGTACTAACGAAGGAAAATTTTTCTTTTTCCTTTCAATTGATTTCAGAAACAGATTCGTGATGTTTACAATGTCATATCACTGATATCACATATGCGGTATGTAACATTTTCAATTTCGGTCTTGTTACTTACCTTACTACTTTTAGTCTGACGCAAAGATCATTTTTCTTTCCCTTTTGATTGATTGAAATAACAGTTCACTCATTTCTTTACCTTACTAAACTATTCTCTACACATTTTATCATATCTTTGTATGTTTATATATTTTTTCGCATATAAAGATATGGTATAACATTATATGCCTATTTCTATATCATTATAGGTATGCATATCAATACATAATTTAATAAATATGTCTCCTTTTTTATAGCATGTTCACTGTACTAGAAATTTTCCATATTGCACTTTTTCCCAGTTTCAAACCCAGATTACATCCACAAAATCTTCGATATGCGCAGATTCCTATGTAGTTAAACTACCAGTCTCTGTATAGTTTGCAGATTTTGGGCAAGTTTGCAAAGAAGGTTTTGTACTTCTTGAAAAGAACGTTTAAGTTCGAATTTCTAAAAATACAGTGTATGAATTTACAAGTCACTTAAATCATTCACGTAACTACTGTATCCGGAGATTCGTGATTAACAAATCATTCAGTGTTCTACATAAATTGTAGGCCCATAAGTGTGGTACATATACATGTTATTACATATTTTAAATAAACTGTGTAATGGTGTCCTGCACAATTCTTCATGCTACCTATGATTTATATGATGGTGTACTGCACGTTCATTCATTTTTTGAAGATAATTAGGTTAAAGTACACTGAACTGCAAGAAAGGGGACCGTGCTGGTTCGAAACCATACAGTAGACTGCACGTACTACAGTATAGATACCACGTAAACTATCATAAAGAATCAACAAATTATTGACAATGCTACATTAACGATACTGGGAATTCAGTAGTTAATGTTCTAGTTGAATCTTTTCTTTCGTACACCGCAGTTTCAGGTACTAGCTATCCTATTCAATATATACAAATTCCAATAGAATCGTGGATGTTTTCATCCATTCATAAACTGCGGTGAACGGAAGGGAACATTCAATTCCGAAGACACTGACGCTGTCTTGCGGATACTCTTGTTGGATCCACGTCCTGAGGCCTCATTTTTCCCTAATGGAGTTGCATCTCGGTGGTTGCTGAGTCATTCTTCTTTCTCTACAAAAGAAGTTTAAATTGTCGAATGCAACTGGTTACAGCCGAGGATACTACACAATAAAACGAGAATCTGGTTACAAAATAGGATCGGTAGCCTGACATGTGTATCTTCGCTGGAGGTATGGGTTTCTTTATTGATTTCACTGTTGTAGGCTAGTATTCACAGTCGCTGCGAATGTGGTAGGTAATGCAGTACTATATAATGATTAAATTACTTCGCAGGAATATATCGAAGGTACGCAAAGTGTCTTCAACGGTTTTGGTATCGCAACCAATAGTAGTTGCGCACGAGAGTGAGGCGTGGGGTCTTCTTGTTCTCCGAGCACCAGTAGTTAGTCGGCCCGGGCGTAATTAGTTCTTATCTTTCCTTACTGTTACTAGTCTGTCTTTCGGAAGTCGTCAGTGTAATGTTTGATAGTATGAAGTCTTCTTCATTAATGTCTGGCCGAGTTCTTTTGATTATATTTTTTTTTGAATGTAGATACTTATATCTAACTCAAAAAAATGATCAATTGCAAATAATGTGACACGTGTAGAGACAAAAGTGAAAATGTTCTAATTAAATAATTCTTCAGATTCGAATGATCATAAATATGCAAACTGTGTGCATTTAGAGAATATCCATACTGTGGTGGGTGACGATGAATTTTTCTCGTAGTCTCAGCAGTTTCTGCTGTCGCGTGAGTTCCTGCAGTAATTCGTGTATAGTGCCAATCCCGAGTATAAACGTACCGTTCTAACCGGTGTCACCATCTGCAGTACTTCATACTCTTGAAACCTTACACGTTACCCCACTGTAGATTACATGTGTTTTTATTTCGCGAATTTTCATTCAGCGTGTGTGTAGCGACCTCCGTTCTCTTTCGTGCCAAATTCCTTTACCATTGCCATCATCTAAGTGCTCTTCATATGATCTACTACGTTTGGTGTGCCGAAACAATTTCCCTTATTTCTTGATGCGACATCTACATCCGTTCCGCATGCCGTTGATTGCATCATCATCTTGACTACTCGACAAACGCCTAGTCCATGTCATCATCCATCTTGTCGCCCATCCCTTTTGCCATTCACCGTTACCATTTATTCATCATCGGTCGTCATTTTCTCCATGATCAGCATACTTCTCATCCTCATCCTTCCTCTTCGTCATCCAGCATCCATATACCGTCATTGTTTTACAATTATGATGGTATTGTTATCCCTCACTGTATTTTCGCCGTTTTCGTTCACAATCATCCTTATATTTATCCTTCAACTTCTTCATCATCGGTATTCTTCGCCGTCATCCCTACCTTCTACTTTATTTACTTTCGTCATCTATTACCTACCGTCATTCTACCGTTTCTCATCACCTAGCAACGCATATCGCACGAATTCGCTTCAGTCTATGGTTACATACACAGATATATATATATATATATATGTTACTTATATAAACTGTCTGAAATTCTGATTCTTCGTGTTGTTAGATTCAAATAAAATTGTCATAATCTTTATATTCTGAAAGTAACAATGCCTGATGTTAGACTGGTTTTGTTATCAAATGTTTAACGACGTGATTTAAGATATGCGGAAAATATACATTGTCGCTATTCCGAATCAGAATGAGGAGATTGATCTAGAGACGGACTAGGCCAATTGTAATAGCTTCCATAAGGTACTAACAGATCACGCCTAAAGTATTGAGCATAGCTGTTTTTTATAGCCAAAACATTATAAGCCCTATAATTGTGGTTTGACGTTGCACACTCTTCTTCGAGAAAACGGACATTACAGGCTCTTCCATTATTGGCACTTCTCTCACCAACTGTTGATCCATCTCAATAATCTTAACTTGGATGGTATATGTACTTCATTGTACACCATGGATTAGAACAAAGCCAGCCTGTATGTTTCTTACCATTTTCGTAGAAAAACTTGTGTTTTTGTTGAGCGGTACTGGTCGAACAAGAGAAATGGTACCATGTGGCTTCCTTTCCTTACCTACCTCACGTATGCAATATTTCTTTCTTTATTGATTGCCCCCTGGTCATGAATTCCTCTACTCTGTCCTTCGTTCTGCTTCTTTTCAGTCTCTGCTTCCAGATATGTAAATCGTAGATTAGTTTAGTAACCTAACCGTCCAATTGGTGTGTTGTAGGTGTCCTCTGTTTCCCTTCTTCTTTTTACTTATCATGCTAACCAAATTAGTGTGTCTTTGTTACTTTTTTCCCTTTCTCCTTCGCCAAGTGGCGATTGCAGAGTTCTCGGAACGATTCGGCTTTTCACTTATTAGTGTGATAGCCGACCCTGGATTCGCGTTCGGAATAATTGTCGCCACCATTACACGCTGTCTAACTAGTAGTTTGATTCGCCTGAGTTTTCTCTCAAGTACGAACGGTACGAAGTCTTTGTCAGATCCGGCCCCTAGGTGGCAGAGGAGAGTTTTCAGTTGTGGTGACGGTGGTTGCTATATGTTTTATTAATTAATCGGTAACACTATTTCTGTTGTTCCCGGACGAGAATCTTCTCTGGTTTTATACCCCTCCAACAAAGTGTTGTATCTAATATTACACGTATCGTCCACTGCTGTATCAAAATAGAAATCTGTTCTAATTCTATGGTAATGTTTCCCACGTATCATAATGAACTTTTCCTAAATAGTGTTCCCGTCCTTACAGTATGAAAAGCATACACTACTAATAAATAGATTGTTATGTGTGATATGATTAAGTGTTATCAGAAATTTTATCGCTGTATGTCATAATTTTCTCCTAAGTTTTACGATATTAAGACTAGCAAAGTTGCTAGATCAACAGTTTTAATTCCAGAGCCCATTTCCTAAACCCTTCTCTGTAAACTCCGATAACTCCTTCCTCATACATCTTCGTTGTAGTGTTGATATTTTCATGAATTTTTGAACTATTTTACCGTAGTAATACCAAATAATTTGATCGGAGTTTACCGGACGGTTCTTGGACCGACCAAGTCCAGCACCAAGATGCTTGATTTTTGATGGCATCACGGAAACGCCTAATATAAAAAGTTCTGCTATTTGAAGATTTTGAATGTTCTCAGCGTTCATACTTACTCCCCATATATGTGACCCGTTGTACATTGAAATGTTGCAAAGTTGCAAAGTTGGAAACCAGTTTTGCCGTTGTATACCTCCGGCAAAACGTGATGTACGACAAATGGAAATGTATGGTTTCTGTGTAAACCAGAAGTGACTTTCCATGTGTCCAATTTGTTTATGAAGTCTATTGAATCAACTTCCGTGACCAAGATCTTCTCCAAATCTATAGTTTTCGCAGTACCAGTAATGTCAAACTCAGGGAATAATCATTGCCTTGCACATGTTTGGTAGTTGAGATTTGTTTCGCAGATTACTTGTTCTGTTGAACGTAGTAGAAGATAGTTGTGGACTTTTGTGAAAGATGCAAATATTGGAAATTGTGTCTTGGCCGCTGATCTCGTTTCTAAATGATGTAATTGTGACTTGAATAACTGATTGGGCGTGGGAAATATGTGATATCGTTCAAATGAATGGAATGTCGGAAATACCATACAGAAGCAGGAATGCATCCTGTAAATTATAAAAAAAGGTTGGGTAACAAGTAACAGACATAATGAAAATTTACCGTATGACAAAAATACATCTGGAATGGAAAAATGCCAAAAAGTAACTTTCAAATTTTTTTGAAAAATTATAAACATTATAAAGGTTATTTTCGACATTTTTTTAAATTTCAGATGGATTGTTAACATACAGTAAACTTTACTTAACTTGAAAATGATCTATATTCGATACATCTTCAGGAATTTCACACTATTTCAGTGCATATATATACAGATATATATATACTATCCTAGTAGAAGGTGAAAAAATGTATGCTCGTTGATATATGTATATATGTATATATTTATATAGGGATGTACATATATATATATACATATGTCCAAAAATACATACATGACGTATATATATATATATGATGTATACATGTACACATTTAAAGGTATATATAACTTTGTAATTAAACATAAAGCTATTTACTACAACTATACATACGTATATATATATATATATATGTATATGATATACGTAAACATATATACTTACTATGTCAATAGATATGTGGATGTAATTAAACAGTTTCATACACTATACCTAACTTTGTACATACTATGTATGTCAATATTTAAAAGAAATATACTAGTAGTATCTTGTTTAGAAAATATTGTTATAGATAACGAAAAGTTATCCTAAATGAATAGTGTGAAGAGAAATGATTATTTATAGTACATCAAAATTCCATCTGGAAATTTCTCCATACACTAAAATTGATAGATTTAAATTGGAGCAGAATTCCTGAACGTGTGTTATTTCTGTCCGTTACATGTTCAGGAATGTCACACTATTTCATTTAAATTACGTATCATCGCATGAGAACTGAGAACAGTACATAAATTTCAAATTTACCGTCAAACTCAGTGCGCAATTCATATAATTATCACAATCATCACGTAATAATAATTGTTCCGCGATGAAAATTATCAAGTTCAACTTCTATTGACCATGTTATACAGATCTGATTCTCATATAGTATAAAAATGACGTTTTCTAAGAACTCTCACCTTCCTCACACTTCGATTTAATATCAAATAAGCCATCACCCATCTCAAATCAACATTTTAAATATTACCAATCTTGAATTCTCATCATGACTTCGTCATCAATCAAGATGTCATTGATTGACGCCAAAATGTCCCACAAGGCTGTTTTGGGAGGTAAAATTAAAAAGGGAGAAGAAGACCGTAATCTACTTTCCGAATGTTGTGAAAACCTGTATCACCCACAGAACGCAACAAAAATTGTAACCGCTGTAATTTCTGGAGGAGATGAATCTTTACGTCATTATCTCCATGGTCACGATCTCGATGACAAGCCGGAGAAAGACTCGGTTGTTATTCGAAATATTTCTCGACTTAGACAAAAGACCAGGACGAAATACATCAAACCTAGAACTTCGTTTATGCATCAAGGTATAAGTCAACGGACCCGGAGTAAGTACCACCGACGATGGTTGGTAACCAAAAGTTTGTAAGCGCCAATTCTTGGGATAGCCATGCAATGGTAAACAATGATGACCAGCCATTTAAAGCCACATCCATACCAACACGCTTGAAAACTGCAAACCAGGCTGGTTCATATACGAAGAATAGTACTGGTAGTTGCTCTATTCAGAGCAGTATGTGACTTTGCAACGATAAAACAACCGAATAACTACTACTCTAAAATGCTGACAAAGGTTATTCAGGGATAAAGATAAGTTTCCGTAAATTCAGCCTCACAAACTACAAATATCAGGAGAGTTTTATGAACATAAACCAAATTCACAATGTTCAAAACCCTCTTTGAAATAAAAAGGAGGCACAGAACGCTGTGTTGATGGAACAGCTGAAACAAATGGTTTTTTACGTCCATGGTATGTTGGGTGTGACCTGTCTTTCCGATACATATCCGGTCACATGTCTTGAAGACATTTGTAGTATTGGCAGTAGAAGTGGACGTTATTCGTTAACGGCGACAAGAACTATTCTAATCGTCGATTATCGTCATCTTCAAGCCCTTTTCCGGAACTGTCGAAGAATGTGGACGATTCCAAATCATCATGGAATCGGGAACTACTTCTAGTGATGTTAATCAACCTTTCTGGAGATGACAAGAACCATCTGACTTCCTCGGAAATCATCAATTTAGGTCGTTTCAGCAACATATCAAGTGAAAAAAACAAAAAGGAATGCCCCTTTCGGGACCTTACGAGCAGTGGGATACAGTATGATACAACATTACAAGACGAATACGGTGTCAGTTACCTCGGAGCCCGTAATATAGAAATTGTCGAACATATATTGGCATCCAATTTTCTGGATGGGAAGAAACTCAACATCATGCGCGTGTCGGGTAACTGTTCTATGAACACAGAGTCTTATTTAATTTGGTGAGGGAAATGATGACGGAGTGTGGCACCACAGTCCCATTACCCAGGTATGTTGGCAATGGTATCAAAGAGGTAACTCTTTTTGACTTTTCAACCGTTTTCAAAGCGAACGGAAATGACGCAGTGTTAATATTATGGGCTCTTGGGGAGTAGTACGTGAAGAAGAACATATAAACTGGAATGAAGGTTTATTTTATGATAATCTAATGATGTTCATCGAGATGCTGTAAAAGGAACACCAAGCAATTGACAATGGATGTGAAAATAGAGAAGAATACGTCCGTTCTGACTTCGATGGACTATTGGATGTGGAAATTAGAAACACTCCAACAGTGGAAATATCAATTTTCCGATTTTTCATCAATAAAATTACAGATTTCAGATATGAACAAGGTCAAGTTCGGTACAAATCCTCTCATTTATGACTGCAATAGAATGAAAGGTATAACGTATAAGGAAAAATGTTTGGAAGCACTTTCATCCAAATGCAGCGCTCGCTGTAGGTAATAGTACCTTCAGAAAAAGGCTGAGAAACCAGCGACGTAGAAAACTTCGTTACCGAGAACAAGACGTGGTACCAGAAAAGTTCAACAAAATCAACCTTCAATTTAAATATTAGACAGTGATGAGGAAGATTTGGCAAGAACTAAGAAATATGGAAAGGTGAGTCGTACAAAAAAGAAAGGACCGAAGGGGAGACATGGATTGGAGACACAAACTGTTTCTACAGTTGGAGAAAGGATAGAAACATTGTATCAGATGATGAGAATCCTTACGAAGCTGACCATCCCAATTTTCATATTTCTGTACCAGCTGCCATACATTTATAGTACGACGAAAACATTGTGATTGCGGAGAAAAGGTCACAGGTGATGATCCAAAAGAATCCAATTTTACATAAGAGACGACCACCTGAACACCGTGATGACCAAGTGGAACACATATTTTTAGACATACATTCTGCTGCCTCTGGAAATGATATTGGGGTTGACGAGCCTCACTCAACGCTAGTTCTGAATTCAATTTATATTCCTGGTTGCCATCGCGCAAACATTTACCTCAGCATGCAAGATACGATGTTTATCAAACAAATGGTATTGTTACGAGGCA
>JAULBU010040195.1:0-14623 GCA_032358235.1 Odonthalia washingtoniensis | reverse complement strand
TAACTATGATGAACTGGCAGGTTCAAGACTCTACTTGAATCGAACCGATTATTCACTCTTTGGCTGTGCGTAATCCTTCTCATCAGTGCGTCGGCAATTGTAACTTGCGCTTGGATCCATTTTATCCTGGTAAGGTCGCCTGATTCGAGTGAATACGGTTTCCTCCGTACCGTCTGTCTGAGTCTATAGTCTCTTCCTCCGTGCAATGTTGAAAGGGTGTCATATAATCGTTTAGAATAAACTGCAAGGTGATTCTGACGTCTTCCTGGGGTATATATAACTAAGTGCTTCCTTGATTCTTACCCTCTATCGTCCGCATCTGTGCTCGAAAAATATCTTTGCACCAAATGAATAATGACTTACCCTCCTCTGTTTGACACTTTACCAGCCAACAATGTGATATGTGTCCGGAGTACCCTTATCCGACTGGAATTTAATCCATAAAATGAATCCGGAAAGTCCGTAACTGCGTATCTTGAAAATATTGAATGTAGCTTTCGAAAATGACACAACATCCATACCTGTTACATGTCTAGGGGCGATTAAATAGGAGAACTGGCTTAAAGTTCCTTAATTATTTCAACGTAGCGTTTGCTGCCACTAAATCATTCGCCGTTAATCTTGGGACTCGTTGTTTCATTACGACGCTGTGTACGCTATTTGAGGAGATAACCACATCCCACCCATATCAATTCACCTTTCATAGATCTTAAATCCTCGATTTCGTTGTCTCTTGATCGTTCCTCTCGTTGTTTCTTTATTTTTCCGCTGATAATCAATGCTTCTATTGATTACATGTATATGTTCCATGGAAATCTTAATATTTCCTTGGGTGTCCTGGGTGACTGTTGTTCCATTAAATGAAATTTCTGCATCTATGATATCCTTCCGTATTTTGAAGGGATGCTTGATTGCTACTGTAAACCATTCCATCATTTCTATAGTTCCAGCCATTAACAAATCGTCATTTACTTTGCATACCAAAATAACTATCTCACCATCATTATCACGTTTTAGAGATAGTTGGCTGCCAGCCAACTATCTCTAAAACGTGATGATGGTGAGATAGTTATTTTGGTATGGTTATGGGTGTCAGTGACACCTATAACCCTTTCGAACCCTTTCTTCAACATCCAATCATCTATAGTTTTCCCACTGCCGGCCGTCTTATGTTATTCCGTATGGAAGCTTGACGAGCTTCCATATCGTACCACATCCGGCGTTACCTTTCGGTATTGTCCGAACAAATATTTCCCTATTAGTCGGCCCATGTAGTACCCCATCCAGCGCGGATTAGAGGGTTACCAATTGGTAAGAGGGTTGGAAGAGCGGAAAGTATGCTCCACGCGACGTTGGACTGTAACACCGTCGCGGAGACGAGAACGGGAGTTCAGAAGGTCCCATTCTTCAACATAATCAGTGGCACCTTTGGGTGGCCGCGCACGTGGGGGAGCACTGTAGTACCGTCTTCATCCCGCCCAGTAGTGGGTGCTTCTAGTGGTTGGTGAGTGGGGATTTGTAGGGGTTGAGGCGAAGGTTGGGGGTCGAGTTCTCACCAGGGAAAAGATGCCCGTCCAGGTCGGCGCCGGTTGGCGTCGACGAGGCAGTATTTATTAGGCAATACTGGAGGCTACACGTGGCCAGCCGGAGTGCGAGTGGACACGTGTTTGCGGGCAAAAGAGGGGAAAGGAATAAAAACAGAGAGTTGGATACCGAAAATAGTGTGGGTACACCTCAGTACCCGCCACTGGGCGAGCTACTACAGCCCACTGTATAGATACGCAACTTTTTTATCAGTACAACCTAGCCTAAAATTTAAGATTGTAGCTATGCTCAAAATTAACCTTATGACGTTGAATTGGTCAGTTCCTTAATCCTTTTGGTGTTTGAAGCGATCCTTTTTTCCATGCGGGCAAATTATTGCCTTCAGTCGTTTCTTATGCCCCTCCACTTGCTTAATTTTGGAAATTACGTGGGATGTAATACATTGACGTTTCTAGACCCCTCCTTATCCTGCACAACACTGTATGCCCCTTTCCAATTTTTATCGATCTCTTCTGACACTTCTTTACTTCTTTGTCTACTATCCATGCAGAAGCAAACTCCCTTTTTTCAATTTACTTGAATCCTCCCTATAATTTTGAATTATCACCCAAATTATGTTGCTCGTCTGACTTGATTACGTTGCTTTCCATTGACTCGTTCCCTATTTGTTGGTCTCCCATAACCATCCCAGTTCTACCAATGATGTCCTTAGCCATGGAGGATCTTAATTCACCTTCGCCTTATGGCGTGATCTCCTCCTTATATACTCATTTGTAACACCAAATATTTCCTTCATAAGTGTGTCGTTGTTTTTACTTTTATTTATATGGCCCTTATCATCGTAATCCAGTTCATCCTCGAGGCTTCACGCTAATAACTCTTTCGCCAGTGAATTAGTCGGGATAATACGCACATGCCCGTACGGTCATCACCGGTCCTCTGTTAGAACATCTGCATCTCACAAAGTTTGGGAGTACCTCAATTACATGCGCTTCCATCAATCTGACCGGTTCGTTTTGTTTTGATGTATTATAATAGACCCAAATTCGTTTTCCACACTTGAGCAAGCTTACATGCGTGGCGCTTGGTACTCAAGACCGGATAAACAGTTGTAATGCGCTAATATCACAAACTTCTACATGTGCATTAATTAATTCTTGACTCACCATTGATGATGGCAAACAAACAATTTGTGTCGTATATCCACGTGCTGATTTTAATGCACTCATTTTCGAGTCGCCTTGAATAACATTCGATATGAACTATATCCGTGCTATGATCATGTCTGATGAATCCATTGCATTTTCCTTCAATATCTTGTCTAAAATTGTCTTAAATACTCCATTGTTTCGTTCCACCTTTCCATTATTGTGGGAAGAACGTGATTACCGCGCATTCAACTTAATATCATGTCCATGAAGACATTCTTCAATGGAATGATTAAATAATTCAGTATCAAATCTCTTTTTCTTTGGAGCGCCATGCCATATCATCCACTCAACTTCCAACATTTCCATCATATTTTCTGCTAAGCTTGTAGAGGCAATAATTTATTCTCCGTGTACTATCCCATATCGACTATGTTTAACTCTTCATACTTTTCACGGCGTATTCAAACGGTCATATCATCTGCTTGTATCTTCTCGTTAAATTCATTTTTTTCATGAGTAAGGGAACCTTTCTTCCTTCATGTTGCTCTTCCAGTTCAGGTGCATATTTTACATGATTGGTACACTTTTTCGCAAACAGCTCCACTTCATCCGTCAATACCATTTCATTTTTTAATATTATTTTCATCTCGTCTTCTGTATTTTGAGTATATCGGTGAATTTGTTTGTCAAATTTTATGTGTTGATGCGTGACGACTGTTGCCATAAATGTCCTTATTTTTGATTGCTCTTTTGGTACTATGTCGATTGTCAGCCTTTTCTTTTCGCCATCTTTTGTCAAATATCTATAAAACCTTCTTGTTTATAGGTTGGTTAGTCTTTTAATCTCTAAATCTGATGGTTTAATCATATATTTTGGGTTCGAGTGCTTTTTCAAAGCTATACCTATCAGTAACGATGACTCCCCTTCGTCTAGATCCAAATATATCTTAGTTGGTTTGTGTAATATATAATACACAGTCAAATAATTTGGCATTTTTACAGTCGTCGTTTCCTCAGCCATAGTTACATATTGCCTCTGGGAAGGGATGTCTATGCCAAGGATATTACACAAAGTATCAACTTTTATAGTACCTCTGTTGGAGTCAGGGGCTCCTTCTTCAATAAGATGGTTAAAATTAGTTTGCATTTGTAGTGGTAAGAGAGAATTCCTGTGACATTTTCTCTCTGTAACTCAGTTCGATCTTTCCACCAGTGTGCAGAGTTCCCTCAAATACGGCAGGATGACTCCTGTTTCATACTCCCCTTTTTTTATGCTTAAAAGCTTGAAAAGTGTGTTTTTCCATTACTCGTGTCCTAACAATACAGGTTTTTACTTTTTTTTAGTACTAATTTTAGTTTTTACGATTGGCAAAATAAGTGAACTGTGTCTTTGAATGAAAAATAAGCTTTCTTTGTTCGTATCGGCGTAGTTTTATTGCGTTTTCGGTTATTTTAAAAGGCATCTAACAAGTCATGGGTGAACGTTACTTTTTGTTTCTAACTGTTCTTGGTTGTTGAATAGTAATAAATGTAAGGTTGTCGATAGTATGAATGGGGAAATTTTTTTCATTTCGGAGCATAGTGTCATGATAACGAAGTGTCGATGATTTTGAGTTGAGGTCCACTAAAGCGAATACAGGCACTGACACATCGTAAAAAAGAAGGATGGGATTGTAGAGTTGAACTTTACAAATTATAGCCGATAGCAGCTCATCAATATATATATATAAACAAAGTTGGTTGAATATTTTAGTGTTGTATTTGATATTTAGTATTTGATATTTATGATATTTTGATATTATTTATTTTGATATTATTTATTTTGATATTTTTTAGATATTTAGATTATTCAAGTTTTAAATGGGACAAATTTACAATCGCATGTCCCTATTTAAACAACATGTTTATTTACTTTATATTATTGAGAAGGATGCGCACCATGTATGAAAGTAAACTCACCTTTTTTTTATCATCATTTACGTAACCCGTAACTACTGTATGTTTCGTTTCCCCTTCATTCGTTACAACAGCTACCTGACCTGACTGCGCCTGCCTTGCTGCCTCACTCAACTTAACTATCGCAGGCCCCATTCCATCCCCCACTGCCCCAGAGTTCACACCCACATTCAAACCAACGCTCCTTGTTGCTCGTTGTTGCCCGTTGTTGTTGTTGTTGTACACAACTTGGAAAAGTTGCAACAGCAGCAGCCAGAAGCAGCAACAGCAGCAGCCAGAAGCGGCAACAACAACAACAACAACAGGCAAGAAGGCATAAGCAGTTTGTTTGTTCAAAATAATTGATAATCATATACATCGATAACGAATCCGGAATCCGGTTGAAAAGAAGAATATATAATTAAAAATTGCAAATATTATAAATTTTTTGTTGTAGACGCAATTAAAAAAAAATTTAAAAAATGACCCATATATATTGAAATAATGCAATAAAAAAAAAACAAAAAAAAAAACACACGAACAAAAACCAAACTGCACTTATTACTATAGACCCCCGACACATCCCCTGACACATCCCCTGACACATCCCCGACACAATTCCCCCCCCCCTAATCCCTAATCCCACCCTACCACAACAGTTAACACCTGAAATCACCAACTACACCTACACCGTTCACCGAACTCCCACCTCCCGTTTCGAAACCGACTGTCGTCGCTTCCACAACTAGACCTGCGGGCATTCCCGCACTCAACTCTAACCCTTCCTCAGCTTCGATGTTCTCTTCTTTCTGATCATTAAATTTTGTTTTCACATCTCCCCCAATCTCACAACTCTCTAATCCCAAATATTCAAGTCCTTCCTCATTTTTCACTTCCCCTCTGTCATTTCCGTCCTGCATACTGTTTTCTAAATTATCACTCCCATCCTGTTCCTGTACCTGTACCTGCTCCTGTCGTTGCTGCCCATGCTGTCCACCCTCCTGCGGTCCCCCTATACATATCCCACCACTAGTCGCCATCCCATACCCCACATGTCCGTGACCAACCTCAGTCCCCGTCCCCACACCAACTTCGTCCTCGTCATCCTCGTCGTCATCCTCTTCGTTTTTGAACGGCGGCGCGTACACGGGAATACCTAGTCCGTAAGGTGCTGCAGCCATCGGCACCGATTGAGCCAGTGAAGGATCCGCTGCTACAACTCTCCAAAATGATGCCAAAGCAGCCGACTGAGCCGCTGTATACGATAAAGCTGCATGCATTTGATTTTGACTTTGATTACTATCTTGTTGTTCACCACCACCGTCTACACTCATACCTCCCAACAACGGAGATCCACTGGGTGTTACAGTCAGTGGAGCTGTCCCCGTTATTGCCATCTGTTGTTGATGTTGCTGTTGATGCTGTTGTTGTTGATGATGATGATGAAGGTGATGTCGGCTTTGTATTTGCTGTTGATGTAGTTGATGCTGATGTTGTAGTTGATGTTGCCATTGCTGCTGTAAATACACTTGATGTTGATAGTGTAGAGGTAGAGATGGTGAAGGGGATGCTTGTTGCTGGTAATGCTGCCCCAGTTCAACATCATCACTACTGTTTTTACTAAAATTGTTATTGCTAGTATTGTTATGATAGTACATTTGATGATGATGATGATTATGAACATGTTGTTGTTGATGATATTGAAAGTCTGCTTTACATCTTTTTTTATTCATCATCATCATTCCTCCGCCTCCACCTCCGCCTCCACTCCCTATGTTATCTTGTTGTTGTTGCTGCTGTTGCTGCTGTTGCTGCTGTTGCTGCTGTTGCTGCTGTTGCTGCTGTTGCTGCTGTTGCTGCTGTTGCTGCTGCTGCTGTTGTTGTTTAATATTAATATTATTGTAAACTTGTTGATAATCTATACTGTGACTTTGCGTACGTTTCGTCGTCCCTGCATACCCAGTAGCAGCCACACCAGTGCTTGTTTTTTTCTCGATGTACAGTGTGGACGAAGACGCAGCCGTAGTCGCAGCCGTAGTCGTAGTTGCAGTTGCAGTCATTTGATACTGATGATCATTCAGAATAGCTTCATGCTGCTGCTGTTGCTGCGGTAGTAATGTTTCATTTGCCAGATCAACATGCGCTTGATTGACAACGGCCGTCAAGCCAGTTACGGGCACACTTCTTCGCGATGCACGTCGTTCATGTTTGCCGCCGTTTCGTATATCATTTTTCTTACCGCCTTTTCCATTGCTTTGCCGCTGATGATGCCGATGATGCCGATGTTGTTGTTGTTGTTCCCGACCATCCCTTCTAATCACTCCTCCACCTCTACCTCCACCACCTCCACCACCACCTCCGTTACTCCTTCCATGATTCTCATTCTCATTCTCATTCTCAACTTCCTTCTTAACCTGCTCTTTCCCGCGCTTTCTCACAGCTGCAAACTGCTGCTTCTGATTATGATGCTCGCGTGAATGCTGTTCCCCACGCCCTGCCCCGTTCGTCACCCCTCCGCTAACCCCACGCCCACGATCAACTGATAAACTTTTCCGGAATCGTTCTGCAACTGCCCCCGCCCCTTCTCTACCCGTTTTTTTTGAAGAAACACTTCTTTGTAATTTAGCCATTTTCCCTTCTTGTCCTTGCTGTCCTGCACTATCACCACCACCACCACCACCACCACCACCACCACCCCTGTCACGTACACTCCTCCTTCTAGCCTTGTTATTTTTACTACCAATCACTATATCTTTTTCTTTATCTTTATCCTTGTCCAATCCGAGAAACACTCTAGGTACAAAAGTCCAAGATATACTCCGTCTGGTGGGACCTGGTTCCTGGCTACTGTGAGGTTGTGAGTTAGGTCTTCCACGTCGGATTTCAAAACTAGGACTTCGTTTCGACCTTGTCTTCCCTTTTGAATGATTATAACCTTGTCCCAAGCCAGTAACCCTACGACCACCATCACCTAGGAATTCTATATCCGTTTGGTCGGTTGGCGTTTTCTGTTTATCCAAATCCTTAATTTTCAATTCCTTTTCGTTTTCCTTTCTTGTTTTGCTGGGCGCGATCAGCGCAGCGGGTAACGCAGTATTCGCAGTTGTTACAGTCGTGATAGAACGAGCAGTTGCTTGAGGGTCTGCACAAAATAACCATTGCCATAATGACCTTCGTTTCCGAGTCAAAGACGGTAGCAATGAATGTCTCGAATTATTATTGTACACAGGTGGTTGGCGATTGTGATTAGTTTGTGGAGATTCTGACCCTTTGTTTGAACTTGATTGTCTTCTCGTAGTTGATTTTGATCCTTCTCTTTCATGACTTTCTCGACGTATTTGTTGTAGTGATTGTTGTTGTTGTTGTTCAGGTAACTGAATATTATTATTATTATTATTACTATTATCGATTGACTCCCTAATATGAGAATGTTGTTGTTGTTGATGATGATAATGTGTAGCATCGGTACGAGAACGAGGTCGTGAACGACTACCAGGGCGTGCTACATGAGAATGTTGAGATAATAAATCATCGACGACAGCATCTTCGCTGATAGATTCAGAGAGAGCTTGTGGATATCTAAAGCCACTAGCTGTTCCATCATTGGAGACAGCACTTCGTTCTCGACTAGTTTCCTTGTGAGCTCTTTCCTTTCCGGCTTTCTTATCTTCCTTGTTGAAGAACTCTGCGGCCGTGACGGTGGGTGATTGATGATGATGTAAGAGTGGGGTACGAACTTCAGAAGGTGCGGTACGTAGAGAGGATACAGAAACCCAAGATGATGTATCACTCCACATGGAAGATTCGGAACCTAGTGAACCGGCATACTCGAAAGACCTAGGTGCATGAAGAGATGCGGATGGGATTGCTGACGAAGATGTAGGGGATAGTGTTGGGTCGTTATGTGGCCATACGCGCGCGAAACGGTAATTGGCAGGTGAGACTTGAGGTGCATGTGTGTTTGGAACGAAGCGTGGAATTACGGCTGTGCCTCGTTGACTTGGTTTACGAAGTTGATATATTACATATGGGTCTGTTGCGGATTCGGGGTTGTTATTGTTTGCGTTGCTCGCAGTCGTCTCCGATACCTCGGCCATGTTTTATTTTATTTTTTGTATATAAAATAAAATAAAGTAAGGTGAAGAAGGAAATCGGTCGGCTTTAGAGAAACGGAAAGGAGAGACAAACAAAGAAAGGGAGTTCCTGAATATATCGACAGAACCGAGTTTAGCGCGATAAAACTAAAAATTTATAAAACAAGTTTATGGGATCGGGATGATCTTATTTACAGTCCTTACACCGTGGAACAGAAACGTCCAATCACATCCGTCTCCGATGTCGTTTTGGCATGCATACACTGCAAGCAAATTAGTATTGACACTTGTCGCCTGATACACTGCTACTCGAGTCGTACACTAAATTAATGGTAAACACGTACAATGACATCCGTCATACAAACCAGCATGCGCACAGATCCGAGGTGGTGGAGAGAGAGGGGGAGGGGCGCAGAGGGAGGGAGAGAGAAGGAGAGAGAGAAAGAGAGAGAGAGAAAGAAAGAAAGAGAGAGAGAGAGAGAAAGAGAGAGAGAGGGAGAGAGGGAAGAGAGAGAGAGGGAGAGAGGGAAGAGAGAGAAAGAGAAAGAGAGAGAGAGAGCGAGAGAGAGAGAGAGAGAGAGAGAGAGAGGGAAGAAAGAGATAGAGGGAAGAAAGAGATAGATAGAGAGAGAGAGGGGGGAGTCACATTTTGTCGACAGATTTTCTCCAAACCTCGAGATGCAATAATAATAATAGAAAAGATTTAAATTTATTACTAAGCTACCTACACTTCACACTTCACCGTCGCCCATTATTACTACTTGCCGACGCCTTTGCCAACTGGACCATTAGTCATTATTATTGGTACAGCATTGCAGGCGGTGGGACTGACTGGTCCTTATATGAAAGACGGTACAATATATATACTGTATATGATTTTTGAATTTTTGAAAAAACCAAGTCGTTACATTACCAGTCACACACTGATTGGTCCGTTAACTTGTGCCACTTGCGTTAAACATTACTGTCAGCAACGGTCGCTTGTTCGCCATACAAAATAAATGAAATGGCGGAATTAATCTTCCCTTTACACTTAACCCCCTTGTCCCATGTGTTATCCGTTTCTAACACTTTCGTTTCTACAGTAACACTACAGTAGACTGAACTCTCAAACCAACCTCAGCAACACTACACGTGTATCATTAAACAACACCAATAATCCATCCATATTTCTTTTCTTCTGTGATATTTCATTGAATTGCAAATCGTTCACAACCCTCCTACGCATCCACATCTGTAACCATACAATGCTTTATTATGACGTGGACGACTACCTTTTTAAAAAATAATAACGCAAACTATCATCTTCAAATTGTGACAGAGTACTTGCTTGTAATAACATATCATGTGCAGTTACGCCGCGGAATATGATCAAAAATGTTCACCAGTAGCATCATGGACATTCACCATACTTACATTGCCTTTTGAACGTTCCATCCCATTTTCACTTCTTGACGTTAAGTAGGTTAGCTATTAAAAACTACAGTATCATCCACTTTTCCACGCCAGCTACGAGTTCCGCTTAGCTCAGTTGTTAACACTCGTTTTTTATTGTTATGGACCCAGATGGCAAATTTTCGATGCTTCATTCTCATCCCCGCTTTACTTGGGGGTCATTAAGACTATTCCTTAGAATGATGGAAAAAATGACCAACACGAGTATTACAAGTCTGTAAATTGCTGCCGCTCCTTTCAAGACAACCTACCTGACAAATACTTCAATAAAATTGACGAATGCAACTGTGGAATAGTTCTGCAGTCAACTTTATATGGTAGAGCTAAAGATTTGTTTAAAGCTATTCCCTTCAATAAAATTGCATCAGAACGTGGAGTCAAATTAATTACCAGATCAGTTTATGGAAGGCATTTCTTATCAGTAGTTTTCTTGGTATTTCAGTAACGTTAAGCCCTCCTTCTCGTCTGCCGTGACAAAAAAGAACAATTTAATGATTTCGTAATGCGATTTGGAGCTCAACTAGTAAAATTAAACTCGCTTGGATCCTCAGTTTACTTATCTGGCCCAATTGCTGTTCTAGTTCTTCTTGCAAATGAAGAAGTAGATGGAAGTGAAAACATATCAATTTTAGCAACAGCAGCACATAGCAACAGTTATTTGACTATGGATTCCCCTACTGATGATTTTATCACGTATGTCAGCTATGAGACAACTGAATCCGTTCTTAGTCAGTGTGATAATCCGTAAAGTAAAGCTAGCTGGTCGAATTCAGTTTCATCTCACTTTGAAACAACTGCTAATCCCAATCACAACTCAGGATACATTCAAAACTGCCAAGCTGGAAATAGGCAAACGATCAATTTCAACAACCGAGGCAATAAACGCTAGCAGAGCAACTCCTGTGACAATATTGAAAATCAGAAAAATAATGGACAGTGCAATAGCTGTTTGAAATTTGGTCACTGGTACACCGACCGCGATGGATCAATTAATCACAGTGTACCATCATCCAATAATCCAATCAATACATATGGTAATCAAGATTACCTGAATAATTTTAACGGCAGTGATAACAGTAACTCTGGTTCTGGAAAACCTCCGCGTCCCATCCCTTTTAATATGGCTCACACCGTTAATTCTATAGGATACTGCACGCATCTTCTTCATGTTCCCTCAATCCCCAGTATTGGTTCTATGATTGACAATGGTGCCCAGTACTGTGCTATTGGCCAAGTAGGACTTTTGGCAATGCAGTCACTAATTGAGAACGCTAGTGATCTAGCTGTTCTAGAACCGATACCATATGCGTTTGTGGGTCGCCCATTCTGGCAATATGGTATAGACGAACATGATAGTGATGTGAAACCAATTATTGGTTCTGTTGTATTCAGCGTTTCAAAAGATGATAAAGTACTTCAAATTCATCATTTGGGATAAGCTGGCTCATCTCAATGAGTTTTTGGTAGAAATATTACTAGCCGTAATAATATATTGCAATTAGATAATGATTGTATGGTAATTACCGGTTACGGTTCTCAGAGAATGTATTTGCCAATCCTGGAATATGATATGCATATATATTTACCACTAGCATTATTCATCAGCCCATTTCAACACGAAAATCATCATGCAATTTCTGGTACTGTAACCAACACCCCACCAGATGCATTATGCAAAATAGTAGACCGTGCTCATAAACACATGTGTGGTCACGCAACATTATCTGAAATCAAAAAATTTCTACAACGCAACAATATATGGTCTGATGCTGTCGTCCACCAGCTTACCGAAACTTTCAGCAAATATACGCACTGTCCGGCTACTGCAAAATCGCAACCGTCACGCAAGGTCCCTCTCAGCTCGTTCAATTTTAATTTCAACGATGTTATATGCGTCGACCACTTCTTCCTTTACGGACAGCCTATTTTCCATGTCATGGATGCTACAACTAGATCTTTGATGGACAGACTCTTTTCCGTGTAATAGATGCTACATATAGATACTCAACAGCCCTTACAGTACCAAATACGTCCCTAAAAATACTAGCCTGGAATTTGAGACAACTTGGCTTGGTCAGTTCTGGTCCAATGGTACTGTAATTGGCGATGAGCTTTCAATCATAAGGAATTTAGCACCTTTATCAACATCTCTGGATCTGAATTCAGAGCAATTCCACCCAGACGACACTCTAAAAACGTGCTACAATCAAAACACAACACCATTATCTCTATAGATCTTCGATTAAAAGATGCTAGCCCCACCGCAAAAACTCAGCTACTAGCACAACAAGCAGTAAGGTGCTCGAATGACTTATATGGTAGTAATATCCTAAGTGCGTATGAAATGGCGAAAGGATTTACTCGCCCCATCTCCAACAGTCCTGCAATCGTGCGTAAAGAATTGCTGGAAGCTCAAATCACGCTTAGTGCTAAACAAAAGTTGGTACGTATTCTCTCATCAAAGTAACATAATCATTAGGTCACCATGTGATAAACTAATATCATGATGATATTAGTTTATCACCTGATGACCTTGTAGGGAGATACATAAAACAAGATAAGCAGAAGCGCGGAAAATGGTTATCACCACGTGTACTTCTAGACTTTGACCCTAAAACTTCTTCTGTCAGCGTACCTGGTTCAAATGGTCGTATAATACGAGCTGCAGTTGAAGATGTTTGTCACGCTTTACCGGATGTCACGTTTGAGAGAACTGTAAGGCAGGCTAACGATGAGCTCGATGCGGATATTCAAGAATAATCGAATAAATGGCATCTAGTGAGGTAAATGGTAATATATCATGAAAAGCAGCATCAGGAAAAGCATCCATTCTGGTACAAACAATATCACTCCCGCCATTATTCGTATCTAAACGAAAAATCCATTGAACCAAATGTAGATGATATAATCGAGGTATACCGGCCTCTTGAAAAACAGTTTTATCTCGGTAAAGTAGTTTCAAAACAGCAAATGGTGAATACAATATCAGCTACAAGAACCGTGACAACGAATGCCATAAATTCCACAACGAGGCATGGCGTCATCAAATTATCCCAGTTCGGACGCAAATATTGCAGAAGAAACGAGCAAAATTATTCCAGAAAGCACCTCAGCTCTCACTGCGTCAGCTCCCAGGATAACTAGTGACCTCCAATCTGTACTTCAGCAAATGTTTGGACATTTCGGCAACCAGTCTTTCCTCCCTCACAAAGCGCAAGGATTTCCATCATATCCACTCCTCAATTTCTTTCAAATTGAAGAATCCGACTTCAAGAAAACAGTTCAGTGTATGCATATCAACAAAATACCAGCCAGTGACAATATTATTGGCTCGCATGTCATTTTCAAGCTCAAGCACAACGATGACAAGACGCTGAAATTAAAATCACGTCTTGCACCACATGGAAATGAAGGTTCAATCAAGGAGTATATTAGAAGTGACTGTTCCATGTGTAATACAGTAGGAATGTGTTTTTACTATCTACAGAATTTTACTATCTATAGCAGCTGTAAAGAAGTTGAAGTTAACAAAACTAGATGTTAAAACGGCATTTCTTCAGACTGGTCAGGCAATGCGCGATATCTGTGTTGTATCTCCTCGTGAAAGCTCAGATAGAGGAAAAAGTATTATGGATGCTATTGGCAGCAGAGTACTACGCTACATAGTATGGACTTGTAAATGAAAATGCAAAATGGCAGGTGTTATCTGATTCACTGCTAATCGACATTGGATTCACACAAATTGCACTAATTCCCCAGATCTTTTATATTAAAAATGGTAGTGAGTTAATTTTCTTACTTGAAAAATTGTGAATGACATTATACATTATAATAATTGGTAACAGTGAAGTCATCAAAAGCATTATCGAGTCAATCAATAATCGTTTCAAGCTTGGAACTGAAGCCCATGGCCCTGGAAATATGCGATTTTTCGGACTGAATGCATTCAGCATAGTGACCACAGTATCGAAACTAATGGTGATGAAAAACTCAACATGCTCGAAGCACACCCCATATTGAGACATCGACGCGGAGAAATCGATTCACCACTCAATACAATCGAAGGAAAATCATTTGCGTCCCTCAATAGTTCAATTGGATGGCTTGGAATCACATCATCAATTTTCTGCGCCGAATTCTGAACAGAATACAATAATCAGCACCAAATGATACTGTAAAGCAGCTAGTCAATCAGACAAAAGGCCTTCCATTACTCAAGAAACTCGGTACGACGATCTAATTTCAGCTACCATCACCAGAATTAACAATGACAGTTCTCATATTTTCTGATGCTGGACGCCAATGTGACATGGAATAACATTGGTACATTGATTTTATACGTTTTGGTAAGTTTGGTGAACATTCTATCTTCCGTCTCTTATCCGGGTCCTCACATAAAGCGAAGCGTCCCGTTAGGTCAATTTGTGCAGCCGAAATACTCGC
>JAULBU010040184.1:0-14623 GCA_032358235.1 Odonthalia washingtoniensis | reverse complement strand
AGCGACTCTTGAACGCCCCGACGTTACCAGAGTAACAGAAATACATACCCACCAAGGAGAGGACTTCGCCAAATATATATGTGTCAGAACAGACGGTAATACAACCAGAAACTCCAACCTGGATTCCAGACACAAGGGCACGCCAAGGATTAATCCTCGTTGAACCAACATCACGCCTCTACGGCAATCACTTATCTCTCATAGGCGTAGGAATAGCCGATGTAACCGACGCGAAACCTTTCCGGATATTAGTCACCAACTTTGGAGAATAGCCAAAGCTCATGCTTCTAAACCAACATATTACTAACGCAAGTCTGCACCCCACCTCGCTCGTCGAGGCGAATATTTCTCAAGCCCAAATGTTCGGCCTCGTCACCGAGTCGGAATCACGAAAGCGATCACCTTCCTTGTTTTGGAAGCGCCGTTTGTACGAAAATCACTTTTGTCTTTTTGGTGCAGAAATAGCAAACGACACGGACGGGAAAAGGTTTCCGATCCTTGTCGCACATTTCGGTGACCACTCGAAGACGCTACTTGGACATCAAAAAATCGTTAACGCGAGTCCACATCCAATCTCCCTCATAGAGTCAATTGTATCCAACGCGCAATTTCTTGTCCTCATACTGGACCCAACTCCGTCAACTACAGCACCAACTAAGCCTTGCATGATTCGGAAGCTTCAGAAATCCGCCAGAGACGCGGAGTTGATCAAAAAACACCTCGAGAACCTCCGCGAGTCACACATGGAATAAAATGAAACGCCAGTAACGGCGGAAGACGTACCACTTGGAGTGGACGAAGAATACCACCCCGCAATACGTGGCATGCTTAAAACACATGAAGTCATGTGGCTTGGAAAACTTGAAACATTAACGTAACTGAGTACGCCATCAATCTTATTTCCGGTGCAAGACCACTCAAGTCCCTATCGTACCGCGCGGGCCCAAAAACTCGCGAACTCGAGCAATTCGAGATCAGCAAACAGCTTAAAGATGGTGTTGTATAACCTGTCTACTCCGAATGGGTAGCACCGGTGATATTTGCACCCAAAAAAGACGGAAAGATGAGATTTTGTATCTACTACTGAAGGTTGAACCAAGCTTCTGTAGAGGACAGTTGCCCCCTTCCTCGTATGGACGAGTGGATCGACTCGACTCAACTTGGCAGTTGTGAATACCTTGGCTGTACCAAGCGAGTAGATGCACTCCGGACGCCTATTAAGGATATTGGCAAGTTCCGATACGCTCATCGTGTAGTGCAATTGGCCGTCAAGATTATAGTGGGCACGACTGTTTCTGATCTCAACTCTCAACGAGCGCATCATGTCACGTTCCGTCACACTTTTCATCACGTTTTATGTCACGCTGTCACGTTTTCATGTTTTGCGTAGTTTGACCATTTGATTGACTGACCACGTGTTAGTCGACAACTGTACACCGTATGGTACAGTATCTTACTGTACTCGGCTCGCTGTATGCACATCTCAACCATCGCATGACGGGCAAAGCTTACTTAAGAGGTCTTTTGGGCCCGAAAACCACTTTTACTTTAATAAAGACAAGTACTCTTTGGTCTGAAACTAACCCCGAACTTGCTCTTCGTCCTCATTAATGAAGTAATTTCGGCTACGACAGTCTTCCAACCTCGTATGCACGAGTCGATCAACCCCGCCTTACAGGCGTCAACACTGGTCCGACTCCATCCAAAGTCTTGTTCGTTCCCTCCGCCTCACAAGTGTAACCTGATACGGACATCTTCCACTCCCTCCGCACCCCTTTCATCGACAGTCGCTCGAAGACACCAACATTGTTGTGGACGCTACCTAAACATCAACCCAACCCAACCCCCTCCCCTTTGGTTGGAGTGCTTTGCCATTCACGTAGGCTATTGCGGAACGAGGGCCCGAACACCCTTAGTGCCGGATCCCTTCCTTCTCTCTCTTTGGGGAATTTCATTTCACTCCACATCGGACAAGCCGAAAACTGAATTCGTACGCCATAGAGGGACGTAAAAATACAACCGTATGCTTTTTGGGCTGACGAACGCACCGGCAACGTGTCAATGTGAGTTGGATATGATACTGACCAAATATAAATGGTAGACATGTCTCATCTACTTGAATGATGTAACCATATATTCCAAGCACGTGACGGACCACATTCAACATTTGGATGAGATTTTAACTTGCCTCTAGAAAGCAGGAGTGATTCTAAAGATAAAAAATGTAACTTATTTACAACCACCGTGGACTACTTGGGTAGCTCCTGGATCCCATCGTTTTCCATTTCAGTCAAAAGGAAGAGGACATAATTTCAAGTTGTTGGAAATGCATAAAATTCAAATCACCCCACAATCTATTTTCATCGGAAATGGTTACATTCAGCATGCAGGGCAGGATGTAATGGTACAAGAGAACTGAGGTATCATATGTATATTATCCCGGACGGTAGAAATTTGAAAGATGTTATTTCATACGCATATGGACGCAGTTTTAGCCCGAAAGGTCAACTGCTATCTGTTCACACATCACAAAGTTCCAGCAGTCCTTCGAGTCGTGGTCATAGAGATGGATAACCCGATGAAAGTATGATGATGGCGGTGATGATGAAGTACTGTGACGATGAAGTACAAGATATGGCTGATTGGGGAATGACAGATGTTGAAGAGCCACCGTTAGATTGACAACTGCTCCTTGAATTAATTTTTATTTGTTTACCTTGCAAGACTAGGTTTATTTCTACCTATATGCTAAAGTAAAATGTACGTTGGTTCTCAGAAATGGTTCTACTTAATTGTGTATATCTTCCTACCATGTCTTTGCAATGTGATGTATTTAATACAGGCTTTCATCTTACTTAGACATTGCCGACAACAGAAAATTTGAAAGAAATTTCCTCCGTATGGAGGCCAGAAAATTGCAGAAAATTAAATAATTGATTTTTGCAACAAACATTTCCTCCATATGGAGGCCGAAAAATTGTAGGAAACTAAATAATTGACTTTTTCCAACAGGAATTCAATTATTTAATTTCCTGTACTTTGTCGGCCTCCATACGAAGAAAAATGTTTACATATTTTAATTGGGACAAGATTATATTTATTTTGACTACTTACAGTGGCAGAATCAACTACTGGTACTGGCAGTATAAAGTAAGAAATATCCGGGAATATGTTGGTCCCTATTAACAAATTATTCTACTCATATTCTGATTATTCAAAGAATGTTACATCTACCGCTATCTCTCTGGATCCAAGTAGGCTGTGCACTCATACAAACCCATTCAGATGTGGATCGAAAACCTATCGGGTATTGGTCCCGTTCATTGAACCAAGCCGAGAAGGCATATTCAGCAAGCGAACGAAAATGTCTCTCCGTCGAATGGGCTCTAAACATTCTCCATCCATGCCTTCTTCATGAGAAGTTCATCGTTTGCATAGACGATGCACCGCTTGATTGATTGCTAACAATTACTGACACATCAGGCAGACTCATGCGATGTCGGTTAGGACTTCCTGAATTCAATTTCCACATACAGTAAAAAACTGGGAAGACGAACACGCAAGCAGACGCATTATCTCGCCTTCTAATATCTGCCGAAGCAATTGCGGATGACGCTGAAGACCTCCCGACATTCACCATTCAACAGGATAATCACAGCAACCAGGAGACCTCCTTCCCGTTTCTCAACAACGCTACTCACACGATGGAAATTCACGAGTAAATAACCTTTTTGGTCCACGTGTACAAGAAGTAAATTGCAAAATGACTACCACCCACCCACAAACCCCTAACGACATTCACCAACTGGATTACAACGATTTGGATGACTTCCCGACGACGCAGTGTGCGCAACCTTACCGGGTCCAACAAAATCGGACTCGTTATTCCAACAAATCTCCCTAGAGGAGCTGATCATCACGCAACAATCGGACGCCTTCTATCAAACCATACGTCAATAACTTGATGACTAATCACGTTTTTCACGCTGAAGCCTAGCACCACCCCCTCGGAGGGGTGGTGCTAGCCTTCGGATTCAACGACGACGGATTAATCATCTGGAAGGCTGATAACGGACCTCAAATAGTCATCCCTCATGCGTTGAAGGCAATCGTATTGCACATACACCACTACGCCAGACTCGGAGGTCACCCATGGGGCAGGAAACTATACCAGACAATACGCCGTCATTTGTACTGGCCTGCATTCGCAGTCGATTGCTACGACACTTCACGGATATGTCCAACTTGTTCCCGCAACCGCATTAAATTGCGTAAGAACGCAACGGAACTTCAACTATTTCCGGCAGGAGCACCACTCGAGTCTGTCGCCATCGACTTCTTGGGTGAACTAATCAAAACCGCACGCGGCAACCAGTATATACTAGTAAGATCAGAACGCTTCACGAAACTATCCAAGACCGTTCCCATAAAGGGGTTGTCAGTAACCGAATTGGTTAAGCACTTCGTGAACGAATGGGTCTTCAACTATGGGACCCGAAGGAACTAATCTCCGATAACGGAGGATGCTTCACCGCCAAGTTCTTCCAAGACGTTTTTCAGATCCTGAACATACGCAACGTCTTCACCACAACCTACCATGCCCAAACGAATGGACATATCGAAAGATACAACCGAACGATAAAGTCCGCGATACACCGCTACTTGCGGGATCACCCCAAGGATTGGTACCTCTATACGGGTGTACTAACATACGCCTAGAACTGCCAACCATACAGTTCAACAGCACTAGCACCGTTTGAACTGGTACTATCGCGCCCGCCACCAGCATTGTCGTTGAAAGCATAATCCTCAAGATCACAAACTCCAAAGGAGGCCAGGGACACCTGGAAGACATGGTTGTAAAAGCCCCTTTGTACGATGAAGCGGAAGCTCTCGGCCAAGCACAGGCCCGTAACAAACGTAACTACGACGCCCGACTAAGGCGAGAGACGGAGAAAATCTTACCAGGCGACTGGGTATTCTTACACGTCAAGCGACGAGATGAACCGGAACACCGCCATAACTGGCTGCGGTAGTTGACATCCCGCATAAGGTTAATGATGTACCAGGAAATACAGTTGTAATCTAACTACCCCACAGGTCGGTTGAGAGAGTTTCACGATCACGTGTAGTCCTGTCACCCGAGCCACGCACTCTAGAGGAGATGCAACAAGCCATACGTTCAATTACGGACAAATAATTGACTCCGCAGTCATACCCGGCTCCGGAGGAGGACAACAACTGAGAACTATCCTATTCAACGAACATGCCTCAGGGCGATAACGAAAACCATAACGTCCTTAACGACGACAAAAACTCTCTCAAAGGAAGGACAGAATGAAAACTACGACCTTGAATCCGAACAGGAGAATGAAATCAGAACCAAAAACCTGGAAAAATATAACAGCAACTCGTAATAAGCCGAAGATGGACGGACCCCGCCGGGGGAAACAGACCCGCACCATGAAATAGTGACCAACTACCAACAGTCGGAAAAAACAGAATAATACGTCATCAAAAGGATAGTGGACCACGGCATCAACACCGATAAACAGCACCCAAACGCAAAAATAGGAGAAACAACTTTCCGAGTCCGGGGTACGGCTACACACCGGCTGAGGATACCAGGGAATCCATCAGGCACCTCTCGAGGAACAAGTTGGTGAGCCACTGTAAAATGAAGAAGATTGAGTTTTCGGCCGATATCAACAATTCAATCGCCGGATATAATCGGCTTAAACAATCCCCAAAACTGGTGACCAGAACCTGTAAACAAAGAAAATGATAATGAAAAAAAAGAATAAAAACTGGCAATTAGTTATTTGGACAGTAGTGCCATCGTGGATGTTACAAATTCAATCACATCGATAACATAGACATTATTTTTTAGACGCTCAAATAGGAATACACGTGTAACGAAAAGTTTTTTTGGTCCACATGTACACGAAATTGCGAAATGAATAAAATTTACCGTATGGCGCAAAAATGACAACAACGGCGACAACGCCGGACGAACAAACCATCCGCAACAGACGCAGACTCCAACCCAACATCACACACCATACCCATAAGGGGGCAGCGGTGACTCGTGACTTTTCGGCGCTTTCAACATTCAACCTAACTGATGCAATTTTCTGGAACAGTCAACACAACACTAGTTATCGTCTCCCAAACAGTACACATTTAATCACCTAATCCTGTTTCAGCACGACAAAACTCACCGCTACTTCATAAGCGTCGGAACACCTCCCGATCAAACGGCAGCAAAATAGGCAAAACAGATAAATTTATCTGGTTATGAATCAACAAAAACACTGAACACTAAACTCTAAAAGAGGTAGCCAAATAGCTGACGCGAATTAAAAAACGTAGTGAAAACAAACAAACCAGATCAAATCTAAGGAAGACGACCGCGGAGATAACCGCGTAACTCAACCCAACTCCCGGTGAGGTAACGATAGTCAACCCCAGCCTCACGGAGAAACTGCCTGACCACTCCAGTTTCACAGTCTGTACCAACACTCCCGGACACTGGAGGCGGACTAGAAACAACTGCGGAAGCAGTACCAGCACCAACATAAACAGGGCCATGAGCCCCGGATAGTCCCCCATACGAGTAAACGGAACGCTCGCATTCTTCTATCTTGGCATCGTCTTTATCCCAACAACCAGCACCGCTCGACGGGATACGGTCATCACCATCATCACGGTCATTACCGGTAGCAGTACCAACCCAAACATCTGGGATAGTGTCAAAGTTGAAACCCAACTAGTGACCCTCAGGAATCGGTTCACGCTGCCGATTCGGCAGCGTCGCCGATTGGCGAAGCGAAAGCGAAGCATTTTTCTGCTCCGAGCAGAAAAACGCTTCGCTTTCGCTTCGCCAATAGCATGACGAGCGAATATATCGTAATACAACCAGTCACCCCCGGGACCAACACGCCTGGGTGAACTATCTTCTTTCTTCTACCCACATTCACGCCACATGGGTGGCAGTTGGTTAAAATACATCCGCTCGATCACAGGTAAGATAACAAGGTACTCTTCCACATTCTGTTGATTGCCAAGAATGGGTGCGAGGTCAAGCTCCCGACTTAATTCAATCGTGTGAGGAGAAACGGCCCAAAACCGGAAATTATCATACGCTTCCTCCATAAGGAAGGCGGCAGTCTTCGTCACCATTTCGGTGTAAGCAACAACCCACCACCCGCTATCGGGGTCGTTAAGCATCTCCCACAAAATATAGGAAAAACACCGAGGAAGTTCAGCAAGACAACCTCTGGGGACCTCAACTCGACCTCATTTTTTGGTAAGCTTTACCCAACCTTTGTTACCCATGTTGGGGCGGAGATGATGATGCGTAACGAACTGGTACGGAACTGCCAAACCATACATCAAACTAAAACGATCTCGTCCCTAACTTGGACCTTCCAGTATGCCAAATTCTTTCGAAAATAACGGAACTCTGCCTTAATACAGGATTTCGTGAATAACATCGCCTCATGCGCTATAATAAGTTTTCTTCGCCAACCTTCATGCAACTCCGATGAGACACGATGGACGTTAACAACATACTCTATCTCCCCTTGGGTACAATAGAGGAATAAATCAGCACGAATATCATCCGGAAGTGGAGTAAAGGTGAGGAAACGATTCAAACCTGCATGAGCATCCCTAACAAAATCCACGCGGACACCCCCGATAGTACGTCCATGACCGACTCTCAATTCGGCATCGTAACAGCAAAACTGGTGCCGCCAGGGTTCGCTTTGCATAGCCGACAACGGGATACCCCCTGCAAAGAACCCATTTGACGCGTAACGCGTTATGATGGAACCATCCAAGACGGCTGTCTTGTCGAACCAAGGATCCACCCCACATATACCTCGGTCTTCAAATGGACCGGCGTCGTCATAAACAATCGGTGCCGGGTAGGTCTTTTTCATAGCAGCTGAAAAGCTAGTTTGTCGCCCATCCTCATCTCGCGTAACATATACATTCTCCAGTGGTCGTATGGGACTCGGATTAACAACAAGCGTAGGAGTACGGGGAGTCATAGCTTGCCTCGAGACGGGTGGAATGCCTGCTTTCGAAGCAGTATATTCATACTCTCTTGAAGAGGTTGGAATCGAAAATCAGTAAGAGGGAAATACAATATGGTCCAATATCGCTTTGGATTTTCCCAAAATGAAAATTCCAAAATGGTCCAAAATGAGGTCCCCGTATTTAGAATTTAATAGGATGACACTTTGGCTCATATCGGTAACTTTCATTTCGGGCTTTCGGGAGTCATTTTGGACCACTTGGGTAATTATCCTTTCGACATTTTGGGAGTTATTTTGGACCACTTTGGGAATTCTCCTTTCGGCATTTCGGGAGTCATTTTGGGAAAATTTAGAAAAGGAGAGAATTGCTTTTGGAAAATTGTGGAAATTGGCCCTGAAATTTACGTTGCAATGAAATGTCAAATAGCAAATTGTCACTTTGTCTCTGGACTGTTTTCGCACCATTCAATTTTGTTCGAAGTGCAATTGAAAATCTTCAATAGAAATATTGAAGTATTTTTAAAACCACTTTGGGCCATATTGAAATGGACCAATACAATTCATGAAAAACGTGAATAGTCGTATAGGGTAAAATTAAAACGGTCCAAAATGACATTGGAACTTTTCAATTTTCCTATTGATATGTTCGAATGTTGCTTTGGAGCATATTGAATCTATCCAATACGCCTATTGTAAAACTATTATAATCATATTTTTCAAAAGCAATACGGACCGAAGTGATATTCGAAGAAAACCAATTTCCCTATTGATACCTCCCAAACTTACATTGGAACATCTGTTTGTCCATTAAGCTATTACACGTATACACATGTAATGAATTTGACCCCAAAAACAGAGGCCTCACAAACATAACCGTAGAATTAATGGACCGGACAGCAAAACAGGGACAGGACTGGGCAGATATAAATGGACAGGGCACGATGCAAATATTCTACGGTCATGCGTGAGGCTTATTTAAGGGGGGGTGATCAGCCACTCCCGAAAGGAAGGCAAATAGAGTAAAGTTTAATCGGCCATGGCAATCTGTATTTATACAGTTTTCTAAAACTTTACTCCCTCCCGTCGATGTTCCTACTTGCCCTGAAACAGGCAATGTAACAGAAAAGTGATTCAGTAAAGTCACACCTGTATAAATTGTAAATTAAAAATTAAATTTCGTAGCTTTAAACTTTTTAAAATTAATTAAAATTGTATGCATGTATAGTAAATGGTGGCCACTGTACGTACTACTTTTATTGCATAAAAATCAATGTTGAAAGTTCATCGAATAAATACAAAATTTGCAACTTAATTGTGGACACTGTAGCAAAATTTAATGAAATTCATGTGAAACGGTGCACTTCAATTTCAAAAATTTCAATTTTCAAAAATTTCAAATGTTGTTAACCACCGAAAATTTTAAATTGTATATAACTACATCCTTCGAGGATGTCCTTGGACATCGGTTTCAAATTTTGCAATTTTGGAATTTCAAATACATGTCTCGATTACTTCCTAAAATAGGTATAGGCAACATCCTAATTTTCGAATGTTAATATTGGAGATTTTAGAGATAGTCTAATATAATATTCAATTCTTCCGAAGTAAATAATTTTATTGTTTCTTCGAATACCCATTTTGACATTTCTCAAAGTACAGCAAAATGAAATCGAGGCTTCCCAAAGTGAAAAGGAAACTTTTATTGGATTTCCCAGTACGTATATTGGGCGTTTCGATTACCTCCTAAAATAGGTTTAGGCAACATCCTAATTTTCGAATAGTAATATTGGGGATTTTCGAGATAGTCCAATATAATATTGAATTCTTCCAAAGTGACTAATTCTATTGTTTCTTCGAATACCCATTTTGACATTTCTCAAATTATAGTAAACTGAAATTGAACTTTACTTCGTGAAATACAAAAAAAATACTTTCATCATTTTGGGGTTTCAAATTCATATTGACATCTATTGGTTCTGCACAATATCAATATTGGCAAGAATTTTGTCATTTCGGGATTTTCGAAATGATATTGGACCATGTTGTATTTCCCTCTTACTGACGGTATAATGACAGCAACTACTCCAGAAATCATCATAATGATTATAACAATTCATCAACCAGCTGCCAAAATGATGAAAATTCATCATGCAGCGATGAAGAAAGCATAAATCAAACAGATGGAACGCATATCTGTATAACAGTCGATAGACTAACAGTACTTCAGCAGGAGGTAACTGTTAAGAACGTAGCCAGCACAATCACTCTTAACGAAGCTACACATATAGCATCATCATTAGATAATGTAAGATTTCCCTAAACGTTCGAAGAGGTGATGAGGAAAACTGAACATAAAGAATGGCTAAATGCATGTCAATATGAACTTGATTCGATGAAAATCCTGAAAGTTTACAAATGAGTAGACAAGCTAATAAATCGAAAACACATCAAGACGAGACGGGTGTTTCAAGCAAAGGAGAATAAAGATTGTGAAATAGTCAAGGACAAGGCTCTCTGGGTCGTGAAAGGGTACATACAGTCAGTCACAGTGTATTGATTACGAACTGACGCACGCGCCAGTTTCCTGAATGTCGACTCTGAGAGTTTTACTCTCATTAGCAGTCAAGCTGAAGTTAAAAATCAACCAAATGGATGTAAGTACTGCGTTCTTAATTGCATTACTCGATGGTGATGGGTACGTTGAGCCACCACCAGGTTCCTAGAATCATGTTCCTAAAGGCAAGTCCTTAAAGCTTCTTAAAGTACTGTATGTATTAAAGAAAGCCTCTAGGATGTGGAATCAATTTCTTGATGGCTTTCTGATAAAAAAAGGCTGGGGTGATTCCCAGTCATGCGGATAAGTGTTTACATACCAGATGTAAAAGGGAAAATTGTAATTAGTAATCCTAATCTATGTCGACGACATTTCAATAATGGTAGCCTATTCCAGGACCCTTTCAGAAACAAAATCTGTTTTGAAGGACCGGTTCAAGATGACGGACATGGGTGTTGTAAAATGGTTTCTAGGAATAAATGTCATATATAAAGACAAATGTATCTATGTGATACAGACTATCTACATTGAAAAGATTCTTGAATGGTTTAGTCTACCTGACTCAAAGATTGAGTCGATGCCATTATCCAAAAGAACGGAATTTGAAAAGCTTATATTTCCTGATATCAAGGCAGATCACAAAAAGAGATGCCCAAATCTAGAACTGGTAGGTTTCTTACTCTATCTAAGCGTATGCACTCAACAAGACATTTCCTTGGCAGTGTCTGAACTTTCTCGATTTGTGGAAAGTCCGCATGTTTCGCATTGGAATGCTCTTAAAGGCATAGTTATATATTGAAAGGGAACTAGAATGTATGCACTTTTCTACGCAAGAAGTGATGCATCGGACAAATTTCATGTATACGTAGATACATTGTGGGCCGATGATGTTCGGACTAGGCGATCAACCACAGGAATTCTCGCATACGTTGGAGAACATCTTGTGGATTCGACATCCAAGAGACAAAGCATCAGTTCCCACAGCACAGCCGAGGCTGAATACATCGCCACCGATTCGACAGCACGAATGATTATCTGGCTTTGATTGCTACTTAGCGATCTAAGGAATGAACAAAATAAAGCTACTGTTATGCATGAGGATAATCGGGCGTGCATGGTTTTGGATCGAGGTGAAGGCAGATTCGTGACGTCGAAACATATCAGTCTGCGTTATCACTTAGAGAAAACGTCCTCATTGAAGATATCACACTAACTTATACTCCAACTGACAAGAAATTGGCTGACCTACTGAGAAAGCCATTTCCAGCCAATCCTTTCGAATATTTAATGAAACTACTAATTAAGCAGCCAACTAAAGTGCTTTTTTAAGCTGATACTTTCACATGTTCAATGCGTAAATTAATGCAAACTCAGAGTCGTGTTATGACTTTGTTGATGTGATGCGCAAGTTGATGAAACCGTGGAATCGCGTTGTAATTTGTTTTTTCCTTAACATTTCACTCCCAAAAATTGTAGAGCAGGAGTGTTGACATGACTAAGAGTGTAACTGGTACCTGGGCAGGCTGCTAATACTAATTGCCTAAAACGACGAAAACTTTATTTTTGAGGTAGCACTGAGAGGAACAAGGCCTGAGCGCTTATGAGAGAGGGGTAAAACCCCCAATAGAGTAAAAATTAAATGACACAAGAATCTTATTGGCTGACATGTAGCCAAAGGAGAGGGAGGGAGAAGCGAATGACTACCGAATTGTAAGACAACCATCTGGGCAAGTAAAGACTACCGGTAAGTAGTCAGAGCGTCGCCAACAGTCACCGTCCGAAGGCGGCTTACAGTGGGTCTGCCCAATCACCGGCCAGTATTATTACAGGTGTGATTGAGATACAAAGACGGAAATGGGACCTTGAGGGCTGCCAATAACAATTGCCAATTACTAGAGACTGATCTCATCAGAGTTTTGTCACGTGAAGCGGTCAAAGAAGAAACATGCAGACGGAGTAGGTAAAGTGAGGGTGTTCACGTAGTGGCGGAAGAGAACCATAGTGTCGGTGTGATTTGACAATATCAGCAGCTTCTCCATGGGGAGACCAACTGAGTACGCAACTGTGAGGACCCCGCTGAGTAACGAACAAAAGGTAAGTTTCACCCCCAGCGGTAGGTGGAACTTACTCTTCTGAAGGCGACATTTAACTAACGAGTTGAATATCGCCACCGACATTTCTTTTGCCGCGCCTGGAAATTCCATGGAGGCCTGGAAAGTCCAATCGCTCCCAGAGCTGCAGCGATCCACCAGACGTTGCATCATTTCTCGTAGCATGTCGTCCTGTCCTGGAAGAGAGATCTTCAGAGCCATTCGGTTCACCATCCCAGCCTCGGATCCCTTGAAGGTGCGGATCTGAATATGTTACGCGGATGAGAACAGGTGCACATCATCGCCTTCAAGGCTCAAGGGGCTGGCCGGGCGACAACCCAGATGAAATCCAAGATCCATTGCCCCAAGTTGAGTGAGGACCTTGGGCGTGTAAGAAGCGAGAACCGAAACGAAACACTGGCAGGTGAACGAAGCGGGTATTAGAGCACTGCGACATGGAGAGCCTTCAGTCGGGCGCTGAGAATCGAGCGCACGATAGATTGCCTTCCCGACGGTACCCAGCGGGGCGGCAGTTGGATCATCAAAACGATGTCGCCTATGTTGGTACGCAATGGCGGCGGATTATGGGCAAATAGACTGACTCCCACTGAACCTGAGTCGAAGAGAAACACGAGGTAGCAGCTCACGTTTGAATCCGATGCCAGTAGCGGGATTTCGTGGGCCCGGTCGCAGAAGTGGAAGATGTTGAGGCCTACTCTAGTTTGATGATAACCTGCTACCTATTCTATTCTACCGTTCTTTCTTTTCATTCTTCCTCTCTCTCCCTTAAGTGATCTGCCTGATTGATCCACACGTTCCTCTCCCTTCCTTAGTACCCCTTCTGTAGTCTCTAGTTTTCCACTTCTGGAATCAGTCTTTTTACTTTCTTTCCCTTCTGATTTTCTCGCGCCTTTGTCTAATCTCCCCTATCGTACAATGAGAACGCGGTGCGGCGTTTCGATATGAATCGCGTGCTATAACGTAGCACTATCTCCCGGCCCTGGTTTCGTGGTCGGATTAGTAACCGTCGCGGAGTATGCTGACTGGTTCTAATTACTATCACGCCTAACTTTTCAGCTAGCAGTGCGAGGTGATGTCGTCGTCATAGGGGTTCGTCTTCTTGCTATTTAAATGTGTAAGAGGTGGTGTTAGTTGTTTGGTAATCGGTAGCTTCTTTACTTTTTACTTTCCTATCGGCCCGGGTTGGTATCTATACCCCTTTTTCGACTAAAATTTCGACTATTTTCTCTATAAGTGTAATAGTATCTTGGAATATCAATTTGCAGAGTAGTGCAACATTAATTGTTCTAATCCATATTAAACGTGTATAGAGAAAAGTATAATGTGAAGAAAACTGTATGTTATAATGTACTGTTGTGGAACGATAGAAGAATGAGCGGCACCTATCACACGTATGTAGCAAATAAAATGAACTGATGATTTTAGAATACTGGATGGAAGAGGCATGGGGACAGAACGAAGCAACAGCAGATAAAGTCGGGAACAAGGGGATGAGCTAAAATACTCGAAGGCACGGGGTAGTCGGTACCAACGAGCGAAGTCAAGGGGTAGTCGGTACCAACGAGCGAGAGCCCATAGCACTAGTTTAGTTGTGACTGCACGCTAGCATTGAGAAACTGAATTGAAAGGCTATAAATAGCCAAGGCTAAAGAATACAGATGTGGGAAGAGGCAGACAGAGCGGGACCACAAACTAATATATGCCAAACAATTGTTTCCTTTGAGATTTTTGTCATCTCGACACTCCAACATACTACTGCGCCTTCCGAAGGGTTCAATATAACACGTTACTGTAGACCGAATTCAGTAAGCCCACAGCTATGGTCCCATCGAATCTCTCATCGGAGGTAGTCAGGAGCAATGATTCAAAACCTCCTGTATGAACCTGCCGAAGTTCGTGACAGGCGCCACGAG
>JAULBU010040173.1:0-14626 GCA_032358235.1 Odonthalia washingtoniensis | reverse complement strand
AGTCGTCAACGGACGAAAGAAAAAACTGGTAAAAATAGAAGTACACTGCGGCGAGGTAGAATTAAAGGGATGCGCGGGATGCCTAGACTGCATGAAGTTGAAGTGGAGGAATTTCCTCTTCGAGCAGAAGGGGTAGTAACAAAAAAAGGTGGGAAAGATAGTGACAGTAGTGGTGGATGCATAATGTGATCACAGGATTTAAATTTGGAGTTGGCATGTCGGTCGTTCCGGGACGAGTAACGAAATATATGTGTTATCTGTTTCTCCGCTAATACGGGAATTCTGGGAGGAAATTGCTGTTTGAAATTAGAAAAGAGATACTAGATAATCTGAGAATGGACCGAAATGGCGTCAACTATAATTTTTGGGTGATGAAATCGACCTGAATTAGTTTCAGTTAGAAAAGGACTTTAATCAACGACAAACGAAAAGGAGCGAAAATATACAAAAATTACAGAAGATATTCGTAACGACATTGAGAGATGTTTTTGGGTAATTCAGTCCCGATTCGCAGTTCTACATCGGAAAAATAAACGTTGAGGGAAGGATGACATTGTGTGTACGAGCCAGGTTTGCTCAATTCTGCCGAACATGCTCATACGGATGGCGGAAGCAGGTGATGGTTTTGAAAAGGATGGAGGTGATGTAATAATAGAATTGGACAATAAGGAACAGGAATTTGTAGTACCCCACCCAGCGTGGATTGGGGGTGGGGTGGGGTACTGGGTCTATTAACGGTATGGCAGAGCAGGAGAAAGGATGAGAGGGTGGACTGTATCACCGTCGCGGAGATGACGGCCGATATTCAGACGACCGCTTTCTTTGACACAGCCAGTTGCACCTTTCGGAGTCGCACCCGTGGGGAGGCACTGGAGGATCGTCTTCGTTCCGCTCATTCGTACGGTCATCTGGTGGTTGGTTTGCGATGGTTGGTTACGATTGAGGCGAGGGTTGGGGGACGAGTAGTTACCAGGGAAAGGATGTCCGTCCCGTTGGTACCCAGTTGGTGCCGGGGAGACGGTATTTATTGTCTAAAAACTGGTGGTGCTTACAGACCTGCAGACCAAAGTCTACAGGTATGTTGGCACGACAAGCGGTGGAAGAGAGAAAAGGGAAAAATGTGTCAAAAGAGCGAAGACGAAGCGAAAAATGACGGACGGTACAAGACGAGAGACGGGGTTAAAAATCACACAATTAATATGAGTAGCCCTCAGTACCCGCTCCTAGCGAGGTACCACAGAATTCGCTGGGCATGTCACTGAGAAGTGAGAGGAGATGGAGGAAATAGCTACAATTTATTTTGGCTTTCAAGAATTTTCCAATCTTTTATATCATGGGAATACCAGTTGAAAAGGTTGTCTGGTATGCGTTTAGTTGCCAACTAAACAGAACATTGTTTACAAAATGAATTAGTATCTTCGTTTTATAATGGAAGTGAGAATGTAAGTGAGAATAACAGTAATGAAAAATTGTAATTGAATTAAGAAATAAATTTATGTACGTCACCGTTTGATTCATGTTGAGAAAAAGGGAGAAAGAGATTCGTGATTGAAATCCTATTATATATCATCCCCCTTTTTATGTTTCTATTTCTGTCACTGTTTCGTAGTAATGTAGTGTTATCATCATGTACTTCTTCATATAGAAATGTAGTGTTATAATCATCAGCCTAATGATGTCGTAATGTAGTATGTTCATCGTCAACTCCATAATGTAGGTATGTCGTATTATCATCATCAACTCCATGATGTAGTAATGTAGGTTCATCATCAACTTCTTCATGTACTAATTAACTTTTATCATCATCGACTTAATTATTTAGTAATGTCGTATTATCATCATCAACTTCTCCGACTACTACTACTAATCGGAGTATCATCATCAACTTCTCCGACTACTACTACTAGTCGGAGAAGTTGATGATGATAATACGACATTACTAAATAATAAAGTAATGTATTAGTGTCATCATCAACTTATCCATATACTAATGTAGTATTGTCATAATAAACTTCTCCAGCTACTAATTCATTGTTATCAGCATCAAAGTATTCATATAATTATTCATTACTGTCATCATGACGTTCTCCATATACTAATTCATTAATATCATCATCAACTTATCTCCATATACTACTTCATTATTATCATCATCAAATTCTTCATTTATTAATTCATTGTTATCATCATCAACTTCTTCATGTACTAATTTATTACATGAACATTGAATGTAGTATTATCATCATCAACTCTAATCCATCGTCTCGGGTCGAGCCGCCTTGTTTCCAAACCACACACCATCTTTGATACCCTCGTCCATTCTTATCCATCAAAACGTAGTCCGTATTATGAGTAGAATGACATGATATGTAAAACTATATGTAACCATTATTATTAAAATGTACGGCTGCCATTCCGTGGTTGGATCCATTTAGTACATCTAATGAACTTCTGGTCACATTTAAACCCCACCATCCTTCATCGCTATAATCTATTTCATCTGAGCTGAAATAGATTATAACAATGCGATAGGCTATCACACTGACCCCTTTCAAACTATTCCTCCGTTTTCCATTCGTATAATCCTTCGGTATTCTCACATTCTGAGAAATTTGCACAGTAATCTGCAAGATACATAGCCTCGAAGGGATATATCTTGTTCATTGTATATAACAATACTTCAGGGAACTCCTGCTTTAGTCACTCACTACAGAGAAGATCTGTGAACATTCCATACCATTTAGTTGACTCCCATTCACAATTCTTGTTGCAGAAGGGATTGAACACTTGATACCCCAACTTGCGTTTAATTCGAGGCCATGATTGGAGCGCCAACTTGGTGCCAATTTAAGCAAAATTGTTGAAACTTGACAAGTAGAGACATTTAAAGTCAGAGGTTATCTGAATTATCGCTTTTCGTTTTACCAAGTGCACCCACCATACTTTCCACACCCATGCCAGCTCTGTATACCTGCTAGTATCGCTCTAAAGTCTTCCATACACAAGTCCCTGTGGTAGATCTCACAGTCATGCAAATAATCTGCCATGAAAAACTTTCTTCGGTAGTCAAAAGAAGTTGACTTGCCTAACCAACACAATTCATAACGACGTACCTCATATTCTTTACAGTTGGCAGCAGGTAATTAGTTCAATCCTACGGGACGGCTAGAAATATGCAGCGCTTATCTGGGTGTAGTATTAACAACAAGCTTCCTTACCCATTATGAGATATTTTCAGACATTTCCGTGAGTGATGAACATGATGATGGTAGAGAAGCGATGCCGAGAGGTGAAATCAGAAAACCATTCCAATGTGATAATCGCATAGAACAGGGTACTGTATGGCACAGTGCCAATTACGTGTCAAACTGTTCGACATTAACCAATCGAAACGATTCCATAGAGAAAAGGAACTGTACTTTTACGTACAGTACCGTACAGTATTCTTCAAACGAATAGAAAAAGTATTAAGAGTATTCAACAAAAATCCTTCAAGATGAATCTATTAACTTTCGTCGACGTTCATGTCTACAATGGAGACCTGTATATCTACTTCATACCACCACGCGACCATTCGTAGGTGAAGTTTACACTGAAATTGGATATGCAATGTAGTATGTAGATTGAAAATAAAATAGACACGGAGCGGTATACTTCGAAAAAGTATAGAATAAATAAAACCAGTACCTGTAACGCCAAAGATAGGACATAATAGCGGTACTGGAAACATCTTTCTTGCACCACTTCTCCTCCATCTCTCTCTTAACCACAGCCAGGCCATAATTACTTCTCCGTCTCCAGCTCCGCCAGAATCGCTTCAACAATTTTCTCGAACGGCACAGATCTTTTGGGAAGCATTTGCAGAAGTATGTAGTTCCTTTCAGATCTTAGGTCTCGATCTTGTCCATTTGACAACCTGTTCATGGCTCGTCTTGTTTTTTTCATGTTCTTCTTCTTGTCGATGGCTTCTCTTTCTTGACAGAATATTTCTTCCTTTCCATCTGTTTCTTCTTGTTATTCACACCCATCCGGCGGGTGTATTGTGAAACCTCTTCTTCTCTATCAAAACCAGAGAGCGGAGAACCCGGCCTCATTGCGTCTTTTATTGCACTTTGTTCCGATTCCTCCGACAATCTCCCAAATTTGAGATAGTCGGACATAAAGTCCGTAGCTGTTAAATACTTAAGTTCAGGAGCTTATTTTCTTCCACCATCTTTTAGTCCCATCCAGTTCTTACTGTGTATATTGTTATTTTTATTTATTCCAATTATTTTGCCGTACGCCCGCTATATTTCAATTCATCACATGCTCTTTGGAATCCAAGTTTGTTATCATATTCCTTCTTAGAGTGCACCACTTCGACTCAATGTACTTGGTGACCTGTTGAGCTCGAAATTTTGTTTGCAGTGTTCTGATATTCCTGGGAAAATTATATCTTCCGATTGATTTGTGCATTTCATTTATTGTTGATCCATGCCTTTGAAAACAGAAACCACTCTTTTTCTGAAAACATTTTCCCTTCCGAAACCCCCGCTTTCCCCCTTTCATCCCATTTCGTGACCCGGTAGGTCCGCCTTGATTCTCTTTTTCATCAAGACGGTTAGTAAGTTAAATGGACATTGTAGCAATAAGGCTGTTTTAATTTTCATAAAAGGTGTTGTTGGTTTCATATGCTTCGTTTTCTACGCTTCGCTCGCTTTCGTTTCCCTCGTGGACATATGGAATTTATGTAGTAGTATATCTGCCACAGTACGGTTACGGTTAGAAGGTGACATTTTAGTTAGTCCAAGTATGTTGAGAACTTCTCGGGCTTGGCGATTCCTCGAGTCTTTCTTGTACTGGAGTAGACACGGTATAAATGGTTTCAAACCATCACAAGTTGTGAAAGAATCTCAATTGTGGCGTTCCATTGTTAGTGAATCGAAGACTTGAAACATGCTCCGATAGCCATGTAAATATTTGATCGAGCTCCTCCACGCATGTGCCTCTGCCATCTTCCTATCCATTATTACTATGCAGTGCGATGTCAACATGCTGCTTAATATGTTGATTATGCTGTACCAGTTGCAATAATGATGCCTGTGATATGACCTCCTTCCCATCAATATTGGCCCGAACCCGTGATGATTCTTCTTAAATAATAATAAATGGCTGCATTCTGTTGATAGTGACGTGTTTATACTGTGGGAATTCTTCTTCTGTACCAGATGCATGCACAGGAAGAACTCTGATCTATGAGTTGACGGGAAAGTGTATGTGAACATGACGCTGTTTGTATTATACGAGACTGAAGTAGGTTCCCCCTTGCATTTATTCCAAGAGTGGACAGATTTTCAAAAAAATGGTTCCTTCACCTAGACCGAGAGCGTGGTTACCATTTGTATCTTTGGAAGAAGCTTCGTACTTATGATACGAACAAGCAAATATGTCGTTGTCGATTGAATTGTAGCAGAAGTATACGATTTAGAAAATGAGCCTCAAATTTCATCGTCGTTCTGGTTTTGGAAACCTTTGTAGGGTGACATCTTCCCCATACGTTCCAATTGACAGAATCGTACCAGTTAGGTAAAAGGTACGGATGAATCTCAGCCCCTTTTCGTACTGCGAAGAAGACTCAAATCTCGTCCACTGCCATTTTATGTAGATCAGTGTCAGTGAAGCTGAGAAATACTGTATTGCGAAAGTAGTGAGAATCAAGAAAAGAAAGTAGTTTTCCTTAATCCCTAGCATGTAGCCAAAATCGTTGTTTTACGCCTATCCTTATCAAATGTTAGCTTATTGCTCTTTCAATTTGCCAGAGGCATAGTGAAGGATAAATGTTGAACACGGCTCTTATTTCTTGTATTTGAGTTTGTTCTTTGTCCATGAAGAAACATTTTTGGGACTAACATGGAAATTGGTCCCTTATGTGTTGAAGGAAAGAGTCAAAGATTCCCTCTTTATGCTTCAAACCGCAATCTGTACCCGAATCCAATACAAAGTACGCTATTGGGAAATCGACGCCCATACATGAGACGATGGCACCGAAGAGCTCCACATTTTGTTTTTTGTTTAAACGTGGAATAGATCAAAAGTGCATCCATCGTCGTATAATGTCGAGTCCCTGTGTTGTAATGAAACTAATTACTATTGAGTTACTCCGTTCGCACAGTGGGCGTACACTAGTTCTGTCAATAAAGTATTTGTTAACAGATAGAATTGGTTCAGGATTCCGACGAAAAGTGGTATACATAGCCTCGCTCCAAGAATTATATGAATCGCCATAGACAAAAGTATTGTTAAATTCGGTCCTTAATATAGATAAAACTTGGAATGGAGTTATTCCACAAGTCACCAGTTGGTTTATGCGGTTCTTAAACTCACCCAGTAACCCCTTATACTTCGAAATTACGTTAAGATGAATGTAGTGCATGATACTCACATATATTTTTCTATCTTGGTAAGAGAAGACCACACTCCCACGACATTTTTATAATCTCTTCTTATCCTTTACCCAAGTCATTTCTCCAATTTCTTCTTCATTTTTATAATTACCCACTCCTTGACTAAACTCGTACTCCATCATTGTTGCTGGCTGTTCCACCATTCTTCGCGTACCTGTATTTATCCACAGATGAGATTTGTTCTAGAAAATGCGATGGTGCCTCTATCTGCGCCATAAATTCATCATTTGAAAACGAAGGCAGACAGTACCGTTTACTCCAAATCATTCAAATTTGTGGTCGCCCATTCATTCGAGATGCATTGAAGTTTTCTTTGTGAATCTGTAAGACGCTTTTCAGACTGTGGAATTCATTACAAATAATATCCACGTCTAGTATGTAGTATACTAATTCAATTGTAGTAGGATCAGTCAGACTTTTTGTTCGGCACTTGTTGCAGTTAGGAATACTAGCTGCAGAAGAGGTGAGGATTTTGTAAGTTGGTTTCGATTTGTTACATCAATGTAATGTTACAAAGAAACGAACATTTACACAGACAGGGGAGCAGACGGATTTCCAACCAAGTGTTCTATGGAGGAGAAAACATTTGGTAAATAACATTGAACTCATTTAGCCCTAGTTTTGCTGTGAATTTAAAACTATCGCATCTCCGTCTAATTTTTTGAGTCAAAAAGGCATCACCCTCACCGTCCCCACAAGGCAAATAATATTGCGAGTTTAATTGAACACTCACCCACCAAATAAAAATTAGTTTAATTGAACACTCACCCACCAAATAACAATTACCATTTTATTCAGCGTCACCGAAACGAAACTTTCGTTACTTTGAAACTAACACTGTTTTATTGGAATTCACCCTATATAACTGAACATCACCGTCACCGTCACCGCTAAAGAAAATAACGTACGAAGTTTAATTGATCAATCATTGACCGAATAACAATCACCGATTTACTGAACATCACCGTAAATGTAATTGAACATCACACTCACCGTTACCACCAAGCAAAATATATTTGGAAGTTCATCTTATCATCACCCACCGAATACCAATCACCGATTTATTGAGCGTCTCCCTATTTATTTTAACATCCCCCACCGAATATAAATCACCAATTTATTGAATGTCACCCTATTTACTTGAACAACACCGTCACCGTCACCACAAAGAAAAATAATAAACGAGGTGGATGGCTGATAATACTACAGGAAATTCGGGAGGTGAGGTGCAAACCGAAGAATCAAGTAGTGATGGTGCGGTACAAAGTAATGTACTCACAAATAGAGACGGAACTGGGGGAGGTGTGACAACATTGTCTACGGATTTGATATGGAAAAAGAGAATACGGATTGGTCCTAGTTGGGATATTATCTTACTTCAGAGTGTGGTATTCGTCGATGACCACCTCACGCGACAAGGGGAATACCAGAATCGTTTTGAGGAGGGATTACATCGATTAGTTCCCCAAATTCTGGACAAGGTATGGTTGGCAACGACAAAACAAATTTGAAAAACCTTAAATATCGGTACAAAAAGTGTTTGCTGACCACCGAATAGCGCAAAGGTAGAATTTATCTACCTCTGGTATTGTGGAAATCAGAGGAGAGAGGGAGTAATTTTTGGATGACATTGTGCTGGCGGTTGATGAGATGGATGGACAAAGACGCACTAAACGAGAGGAAAGAACAACAATGGGCCATAGGTTACAGGAAGCTGGTGAGAAAATCAGAAATAAGGCTGTGAGTGGTGAAATTCAAAGGACAAATAGGGCTGTGGGTGATGAAGTTCAAAGAACCCGAACGATTATTGAAACAACTCCTTCCTCCTCAGATAATTCAGTAACAGGAGCTGGATTAGTATCAAGACGCCGCGCTTTCGATTCAGATAGTGATGATATTTACATACTAGATGATCATATTAAAAGAATGTCTGAGTACGAGTCAAAAAGATGGAAAATTTATGAGGAGAGGATTGGAATTAAACGTGAATCAGAAAAAGAATGAGTGAAAGAATAAGTCGAAATCAAACTTTAAACGAGCGTCGTCTCGTTCTTGAAGAGAAAAGATTTGAACGATAAGAGAGCCTGAAATTATTAGACGGGGAGGAACGAAAGTATTCAATTATAGAGAGAAAAGAAACGTCTGCTTTACTTTAAGCTCTTGCGAAAGAGTTGACAAAGAACAACAATTCTTAATTATTTTGCAGGTAACGATCGAGTGTTGGCGGATCAACATTAAATGTGCTTTGTACTTGTTCCCCATGCTGTAAAAAAACTTTGAAGTTCCAAAGTAGGTTCGAAGCTTTGTACATGAGTGATGCACTTCGCACTTTAAACATACGTTTGTAATCCTGTTATGACCAATGTTGTTTCATATATTTATAAGAATGTTCTACGGAAACGACTTATTTACAAGTTGCTGTCCAGGAGTGACAAAGTTCTACTAAAAGAAACCTGAAGCTATGGACGTAAAATATATGCAGGATCACCGTAGATATAGTACTGATGCTCTCCAAGATTTAGTGTTTGTTCCAAAACAGTATCCATCCCACTTTCGCGGTAAGAAGTGATGCCATGACGTTTCCTAACCTCGGGACCGTATATGTGGAAAATGAGCCTATCTGGCGTCTTCATTGTCTGATATATCAGAAAGCAGAACCGTTTGTGTCCTGAGTAGCAAGCACATTGATTCACACCTGGGCCTCCTGGTCTGCACATCCCAATTTTTGTGCAGTCTATGAATCCCACGCAATGCGGCAATACCGAACCCTGCTCCAGGATAGATGAAGCATACCGTTGCGCTCACTCCGTCATTAAATATGACCGGAAAGACGATAAATTTTGACCCAAATTGTCAACAAAATGCGTAAGCACCTATCAATATACTTCTGACAGAACCGATATCCGCATTCCCAAATATCAGTTCTACGCCATGGCAGCGGCTTGGCGATGCTAAACGTCAAAGTATGATGCAGGAACCGATCAGTTTATCACATGCGTAGTTTGATCTCGTCGTGATTCCATCCGAAAAATCAATTACATCTGCCACTTTTTATATTTCGTTCAGTAGGAAGCGAAATTGCTTAAGGCATGCTTCATTCGAAAATACGTTTATATTAAACTTTACTGATTTCACGTGAAGCTTTCTGCTTTTCATGCTTAGTAGATCTGCTGGCTATTTATTGTCTTTTATTTCAACTTTAATAACAGGGAAACGTCAGACCTCACTACAATTTCCAGTCGTAGTAAGTTTGTATACTTTTTAATGCGCCGTTTATTCTTGTTGATCGTGTAGTCACGTTGTCTCATTCTGTCCCTTTCCGTTGATTGTCTTCTTAAATCTTGTCTCCTTCGGAGACAAGATTTCACCAAAAAAACGACCTGAATTTTGCAACGAAGTAAGTGAATTCTAAATGAATTTCATTTACCAATAATCACAAAAAAGGGTTTAGAATATGACATGTCAAATGTGGTGAAACGTGTCTCATTTTCAAAGTCATTTTCTAAACCATTTTGCTTAACAATAATCCTCTAATGTTTAAAATTCACAGTACAGTAAGTGTTCCTACGAGTATACTAGGTGGAATAATTTTTAAAAATTAAAACAGAAATTTTTTTACTACTTCTCAATGTATTCCGTTCCGTGCTGTTTTTGTTGTAATAATATTTTATTATTTCTGTCAGTGTACATTTTTTATATAACAATGTTAATTATTTTACTTCATTTCAATTTTATAAAATTGAAATAGTTTTTAAATATTTTCGGTGTACAGTCAGTTTTCCTACGGAGTACAGACGTGAATTTTTCTGAAAGAAAGGTTTACCCATATTTTTATTAGACATCATTAAAAAGATATACTCAAAGTGTGTAGGAAGCAATAAAGAGGTATCCAGTGGTTCAAGCTTTGTCTGATCAGACTGAATGTGTTAAGCATAAAAGGAAAAGACTCAGACGACTGCGCTATTCTTGAAGTTGATATATCTAACCAAGTATGATCGGAGGACTTCTACGGGTCAACCGTAGAGTCCCGTTTCACACCGAGAACACGAAGTTGATATATTGATCTGAGGCATTGTGTATTCGGGTGGAAGACGTCGGAGCTCAGTTGGAGGTGAAACCCAACCGAGCCGAGACCCGAGTGTTCGCTGGTCCTAAGACATTCAAGACTATCTTCCTTCACATGGCGAACGTTGTAAGTGACCGACTGGTGAAACTGAACAATAATCTATCTCAATTATTGACTAACCATATTATTATATTCTACCATGAGGAGATAAGACTCTTAAACTATTTAAGTTATCCAAGGAGATCAGGCTCCAATTTTTAAATTCCTTGTCTAGAAGACGGGGACCCATCTGCAAATGTTGACGATTTGCCATAACTAGGTCACGCTCGACTTTTTGATTTCAACTCTAGAAGACTTAGTTGCCTATTTTTACTCTAGGTACCAAATTATTAACCCAGTAAACCCAGTAAACCCAGAACAAGCAATGACTTGATTGAATGGGCGGATGCAATCAGAGGGCGGGAGGTGGGAGAACAAGCGACGACTTGAGGAGAGGAAACTTAGGACAATAACCCTGACGAAAGAGACGCTTGTAAAGCCCTGTTCGAATGGTCCATGTGTTACAGTGGCGGCGGAAATCTTTTGAGACGACGACGGCGGACGAAGGCGACGGAGGTGTCTCTACAGTAGTGTAGATGACAATGTAAGCATTATTAAAATTTCTGTGCCCCAGTACCACGTGGCCACTACGAAGCCCCCTCTTTTGTATTCACCAATAATTTTCAATTAGTACACCGAATTGTGTTGAAAGATGCCAAAGGCTTACGAGGTTACGGTTAGAACAAATGACGGAAAAAGAAAGAAACGAATCTTCACATTGTTGTACTCGTCCGTCCAGGTAGGATATTCGAAAGGTTCGGCTGTTTGATCAGTTGCCCCATGCGAGGATGCGATATTCTTGAACGCCAGTAGCTGCGCTATCTGATGCAGCACCCATACATGACGAGTGTGATGACCAGCAAGCTTGTGGAGGTGGAGAGATGATGAGTGTAGTGATACATTCTTGGAGCCAGGTTGTTGTTGTTAGAGCGGAAGGGGTGAAACGCGAACCCTGAATTTCCTAATAGTATTTGCTGTTATGATGCGAAGATCGGCGTAGCTGATCGTAGCGCATGATAAATTCGATGAGACTGTTGGTAAAAGCAGGGTTGCGGTTGTAGGTGAGCGTGCATGAAACACGCGCTTGATTTTTGGGAAGAACTATAGCGATATTGATAAACCTGCGCGATACGGAGATGTTATCGAGAAGAAGTGAAGCACCGGTTTCGCCACGCTCTAAGAAGACGTAGCCACTAGTGTTGCGATTTGCTTCATTATACGCACAAGAGTGGAGTTTAGATATGCCAAGGCTGCTGTTGGGATCAAACGTGCGAAACAGCTGGGGAGGACACGACGTTTGTGTGCTGACTTGGGGTCTTGTAAACGCTGGCATTCCGATGATGCTTGTTGGTAAGCGGATACTACCAGTGAAATCAATGAAGTGAGTGAAAGTGCTTTGCCGATGCGGGTGTGAGACGTGGTGACCGTAGATAAGTAATTACGGAGCGAAGTACCATTAACTCTTCCCTCATCGTAGAGTCAATCCATGTACCGTAGGATGCTGGCTCCGTTCCCAGAGAGAGGATCGATGCCATCTATGTTACAGAAGGTGACCTTTTTTTTCCAAAAAATATCATTTACTTTCCATGTATTTGCGGCACGTGCTTTAGGAATGAGTGACGCGATAGTTGCCCCACTGACTGAATTTCCTTCCCCTGCGACGTTGAGAATCGACAGTTGTAGAGTGGGTACTAGATATGGTGCCCTTCGGGGATCCATACTGCTACTTTCCATGGGGGTGAAGGTAGCGTGGGCTGAGCCCATAATGGTGGTAGATAGAAGTCTCGAGGGTTTAATAGGTCTGGGGCTGTTAGGTTATGGCAGCACCAGAATTGTACTGACTACCACGGGTCACGAGGATGCCCCGTGCTTTCTCCTTCAGTATTTTCTGGACGACCACCGCGATCAAATTGAGAGGCGGATTCCAAAAGTTGATTTCATCTCCCCAGTACTGTACCAGAACGTCCATGACGAGGGAGTCAGGCGATGTGAATTAGCTGTTGAAACGTTTGCAAAGCGTGTTCTGGATGTCCACGAATCGGTCAATCTCCAGCGGGAGAGTTCAATGAAGATGTTCTATAGCCTTCTGCTTGATGCTCCAGTCGTCCAAGGTATGCAGGCGTAAGAGGCGGTCTGCGAAGCGGTTGACTGCCGAGGGGACGTATTACGATTCGATGGTCACCCCTAAGTCGAGTAGTAATCTGTGTAAAATCCTCAGCTCTTGCATCACGTAGAATGATTTGCTCATCATGGCATTGAGAATTGATACCACTGCTTGGTTTTCTTTCCAGACCTTGACGTGCGTCCCCAGCTTCAGATGATTCGTGAAAGATCGGACGTTTCCAGTTACTGTTCTCAACTCCAAAAAGGTGATCGGCTTGACCCGGAGTAATGGTTCCCAAAGTCTACGGGCCTCCAATGCACCATTTGTCCCTGGTCTTAGATCGCTCCCCAGTGTCCCTCTTGACCCACGGAGGCTGATGCGTCAGAGTGCAGCACCAGAGTTAGAGTTTGTGACTGGATTTGGCGGGCTAGATGCTGATGTAAATATGTTGCGACATTTTCGTAAGTCCCTGACTGCTGCGTTCGTGAGACGCGTTTGTTTGCCGGAATTTGTCACGGTATTGAGAAAGCCGTAGAGTGAAAGGGTGTGAAAGCGAGCGAGAGGCATGACCAGTGAGCAGGATATTGCTACACCGTTGAGGTGGCGTAACAACGATACGTCTACTATTAGTCGATTTCGGAGGGCTTGTGATAATAGCAAGCGAGCGATTCCAGCCAGTTTGGTGAGACGTTTCTTACTAATCCTAAATACCATGCGCTCCGTATCGATGACGAAACCCAGATGCTCTATTCTTCTTGAGCCTCCCCAACATCCCTTCTCTAACTTCCTTTTGAGACCACATGAACGGGGAAGATCGGCAACTCTTGTGCGAGCCTTGTTTAGCTGCCCACGAGTAGAGGTTGCGACCATGAAGTCGTCCATGTATGGATGGAACGCGAAGTCTGAGATGTTGACGGATATATTGAACCATTGAGCGCTTAAACTTCATGAAGTAGGCAGGCGATAATTTCCAACCGAAAGGTAAAACAACATAACGAAAGTACCTTCCATCTAATTTGAAGAGGAACCAATTGCTAATGTCCAGGTGAAGCCAGAAATGATGGTGCCCCTTCGAAATATCGAAAGGGAAGAGACTTTTGTTTTGTTTTATCTCCATGCTGAATTCTTCCAACGTTTCCATCCATACTGGTTGATCCCCGAAGAGGGTTGACTGTCGGGCTAGGTTGATGAAGAGGCGACGCTTCTCGTCTGTACGGACGATAAATGCGTTTGAGACGAGATAACCATGTAGGTGAAGCTGCTGGACTTCCGAGGCTGAAATCTCTTAGAAAATTTGGCGGTCTAGTGTCTCGGATAGCTCATCTTGAAGCCATGTCTTGTCTTGAGATTCGACCGGAATGGTCTTCAGGTTGAACGGGTATGGCAGGTAGCTGAGAGGATGGGTTTTTAGTAGACCCCGAACTTGATCTCCGGAGTGATGAAACCTAACGCCTTCAGCGTATCCTGTCAAAAGGGGGCAGCCCGTTGCGTGTTTCGCCAGAGGAAGGCGGATGTAGAGTCGCCCGACATTCGCGTGAGCAGTCAACACTGCAATTGTAGAGCAACTAGGCGTAATGCGAGTAGTGATCCACGAGTATTCGGCTTGATAGCCCGTCAAAGACGAGTTTTCGTGTACTGTTATACCGGCGTGGATTCTAGCTAGTCATAGCGCGAGTCCCTGAATTCTGTGCCTGACTGAGAGGACAGACTTAGGACGAGTATTTCTTGGGGGTGGAGAAGCCGCCACTTCCCTTACCGCCTGTGGTACGGTTATGGGTGTTGTTGTTGTTACTAGAGCTACCACCATTAACTTTTCGTCCGGATTGAGAGGCAGCTTGCTTGTTGAATTCCTTTGCGTATACCTGTGCGCGTAACTTAGTGAATTCGGACTTGGTGTTGCGATGCAGACGCGTC
>JAULBU010040162.1:0-14630 GCA_032358235.1 Odonthalia washingtoniensis | reverse complement strand
CAAATCTGCCACTTCTAATATAGACCCCGTGAAAAGAAACATTTTCGACGAACTTCAATGCACTTCAGAAAGAAGAAATCTGTTAATCCAAGCAAAGAAAATATGAAGGAGATTTCAGGATCATATGACAAGGAGTAAAAAAGTTTTGATATTTTTACACCTGAAACCTAATTTAATGTGGGTTCAGATGTAAGAATATCGATTTGTTCCTATTCAGGTGTATGGATTGGGAAAAAGTGGTGAATGAGTCGATAAAATTGTACAAAATCATATTTCGGGTGTATGACTATTTTTGTGTCATATACAACTTCAAACACGTGAAAATAATATTTCCATGTGATCCAAATTGACATGGCAAAATTAGAGGACGATAAATTTACACAATTTTGACATAATCATATTATAATATTAAAATTTCACAATCTTGACATAATATTAATATATTATAATATCATTATGTCAAGATTGTGTGAAAGTATCGTACCCAAATTTTCCCATATCATAACCTACTTTTCCCATATCATATCCTAGTTTTCTGATTTGTAATATAATATTATTATTATGTCAAGATTGTGTAAAAGTATCGTACCCTAATTTTCCCATATCATATCCTAAATTTCTGATACACACGATATTCCGTCCCCCATTCACAACATTCCATCGCACCCCTTTTGGATTCTTTATAACAGCATCTCAAGAGGCGTACAATTTGGCAACATTTGCTTCCGAATACAGTTCTGTGAAAAAAACATTTCAGACACCATAAGGCTCGCAGTTTGGATATCCAAATTGCAATCGGAAATTAAACGCACCAATTAACAATAAATATTAATTGGTAAGGGCACATGTTGCCCTTAATATTTAAGTGAAATTCATCATACAGTTGGTCCGACCTACTGAACGAGGGGTTTTAACAATTGAATCAATTCTCGAGGCGATTCAATCATGCGGGGATTCGATAATTGAATCAATTCTCGTGGGGCTTCAATGAACAGGGGATTCGAGAATTGAATCAATTATCGAGGGAATTCAATCAATTATTTAATCCTCTCGTTTAAACTAGAGGATTCGACAATTGATTATTGAGACCAGAAATCCGTTATTGACAAGATGTGTGGAGGTATTATTTAAATTCAACAGAAAAAGGTGCTGAAATAATATTGTTTATAATAATCGATTGTTTTACTCAAAATGACCCTGCCGAATCAGTTACTCATGATGGAAGTTACTGTACGAGTTGGCATTCCTATACCAGATGAAAGTTTAACCCGTCCGAATGTTTTTAAATTTCTGCAAATCTTAAACTCCTACATACCACTCCATTAATAACAAGTATTCCGACAAGTATTATGTTAACCTTGTTCTGGTTGATAAAGATGACAGGTGATATTTTTAACAATCTGAAATCACTAATTGAATGCCTGCTTTTGAAACGATTAAAATTTATGCTTCCATTTAAATTTCTTTTCTGATGTGTTTTGCAGGAATCGTTTCGTCAATTTCTTGTGAACGACCATCATTCAACTACTAATTTCACAATTTTTGGTGACTAGGGCATGCTGTAATACATACATACCTAACTCGCGGACGGACAAGTCAAAGACTATCGTAATAACGGCTATGACACACTGTACAACGTACAACGTACATTACATATATATATATATATATATATATATGTGTGTGTGCGTGCGTGTGTGTGTGTGTGTGTGTGTGTGTGTGTGTGTGTGTGTGTGTGTGTGTTTGCGTGTGTTCAAGCAACACACAAATTCGACTTGTAATGGAAAGGAGGGAAACAAAGATACAAAACATTTATATGAAGGCATGGATGAAGAGAGGGTGGGGAGGAGAAGGGCGAGCGCATGGGCTGAGGGTAGGGAATCGGGTATTAAGTGAGTGGATGATGATGGAGGTGATGATGTGGTAGTGCTGAAGGTGGGTGCGCACAACTCGTATGCCACTGTAATACTTTTGCCATCAAAAGTTTCTCCTTCATCCCTCTATGTTAAATAAGGAAATTTGAAATCCTCCTTTCTAAGTAAGACACTAATGAACATAAATTATTTCTAAAATGTTTTCAATTTTCATGCGTGTGTTCACTCGACTGCTGCATGTAGGTTGTATTATTTTTTTCGGGTAACGGAAATCTTATTTCATGAATAAACGTACACGAATTTGCCAAACGTCATTTCAATTCCGTATTTCGGAATATCATTACTGTACGAATTTTCCGTATTTCGGTCCCGAACGGAATTTGCCAAATCCCTCTATTGACAATGAATCATTGTCAATGATACATCGTTGACCGCTGTCATTGAAACGCCATGAATAATTTTTAAATTATTCATTGATCTAAAAATAAGTAATCTTTCCGAGGGACGACAGGCTCGTGTACGGACAAATTTACCTCTTGCTTTACTTTCTAACTTTTCCCCGTCACGAAAAAGTTTCTAACAGGAGTCACTTCGACCACTTTGATACTAGAGACGCCGACCTCACACCATGTTCCTAACGTCCTGCTAAAGGAAGAGACCACTTTCCCCGATAATTTTTCCCCCTCTTTTACGTCCAATTTTCAATTTTTGAATCGACAGTGCCATTGCACTAGCATAAAAAACGGTAGGGGGAAATCAGCCATAGGGTTATTACATAAAGTATCTGTTTAAAAAAATAATTAAAAATAGATTATTTCCTTATTTCCAGATACACGAATAGGTCAATAGATTATTTATTTTTTATCGAAGAAAGAATAAATAATTTGCTAAAATTATTTAAATTATTTAAACTTGAATATATTTTTTCGTGTCACTGACGCTAAACCTATAAATCTGATACTTCATGACCACAATAAAAAAATCATACAAATTTATTCATGTCCTTTTTATCAAAATCGGACATGCTCGAGACAGCTACTACCCCAAAAGGGTTTTGTGCGGTCCGCTTGCCTGTTGTATGTTTGAGTTAATACAAATGTTGTAGTGTTTCACGCGATAGACCATGCAGCTCTGGTAACCCACAGCTGTACACGTGTCCATTCGGCACATACGCCCCGGTCATCTCCTACAAAAGGCATGCTTGAGGCGCATCGAGACAACGCTAGGTGGGACGTTCAAATGCAGCGCGCGTTTGCAATAATGTTACTGTTCAAAGTATTATTTTTCTCAAAATATTTATATTTTTTAAAAACATAATAATAATACTGTACAGTTTTAAAAAAAAATCAAAATTGAGGAATTGATTTTATTGATTTTAGAGAATACAGATTTTGAGGTTGAGTCATCGTCAAAACTGTATTTTTGGGGCTGACCGAAAACGTTCCCATTGACTGTTCTTGTAGGCACCCATTTCCTCGTACTTGTTCTTTACCCTGTCCTGCTTACCAAATGGATTTTTGTCTGCAAAAAGGAATGAACAAAAACGGTCAACGGCATCAGAAATCGAATGACAATATTAAGAAGATGCATCAGAAAAAAGAAGAAAAAACTATTGAGCTGCATTGACGCATTGTTGGAGACGGGAAAAGAAGTAAACAGTAATTTGAAAGATAGGGAGAGGGGGGGGGAAGAGAGAGAGACACGCAAATACAAATACAAAAAGAATTGACACAGTGGGAATAAATATGTAATACACCTAAAACAAATGGGTATGACCTAGTGTGCCAGTATTGGGTGAGTCGTCAGCCAAAATTAGTAAAATTAGGCTTCCCACACATACCGAAACAGCTTCACATCTCCTTTCACATATTGTCAAATATGTTTTAATAACTATTTCTATGACCCTCCCTCTGTTAAAGAAATTAACTAATGGGACATTTCTTTAAAATCAGGATTAGTAAGGGTTTATTTTTTTTTAAATAATATTTAAAAATAAAAGTTATTGAGACCATAGTTATTAATAATAAAGGAAGTGAGTATTACATTTGATGTCAACTATATATATATATATATATATATATATCTAATAAATTATATGTATGTATGGAAGTCATCAAATGTGCACTCATTCCCTCACTCACTAACTCACTAACTTCTATTCCATTTCTATTACACAACTGAGACGTTTTAAGGGCAAACAACGACGCCATTGACCGCCGAAGTATTACAATTATGGACTGGGTATTGATAATTGATAAAAACAAGCCGCCCAAAATCTGAGTTCAAACGATGAAAAGGATCATAGAATATGATCCAAAACAAAAGAAAATTAGCGGTACATGCTAAACGCACATTAAGAAGGCATTACAAAATTGAAAGTAGAATATCAGCGGCTGCAATCTGTGATGCAAAATGAGGTGCTGCATTGGGATGATGAATATACAAAGTAATGGAAGTTGCTAAACGGAACCAGCATCTAGTAATGGATGCTCAACAAGGTGGAAAATGGCTTACAAGCCTTGTAAGCCCCATTCACTCTCTTTCATCGCAATGAAAATAATGACAAAGCTTCATAAGAAATAATAAAAAGTAAAAGTAATTTGAAAAAGTTGTTTAGTTTCCCTTGGCAGAACAAAAACAAAACGTCTAACCAAAAGGGCCAAAAGAACACCTCTTCACTACTCGAATAATAGGCTCATATATATATATATACCTGCTATTTGCTCGCAATTTAGCGCCCATTCATATATCACGCTGTCATAATTGAAACTTATTAAGTCAGGGTGGTATCACATGAAACGAAATAGGAAACACATCGTTGGGACTTGATTTTGTGACTAGGGCAGTAAAAGATTTGTAAAGATTTGTCACTCTTCCGATGTTTCACTTAGTGAAACATCGGAAGAGTGGGCGTTAGTTATTAAGAACAATAAAATAGTTATTGTTAAAAATCCCGAACCCCGACTGAAAATCTTTTTTGGGGTGTCTACGGGATTTTTAAGTTTTCCAACTGTTTTTAAACAGGTGGAAAACTTAAAAATCCCACTGTTTTTAAAAAAACAGTTGGAAAACTAATGTTTGCCTGTCTCCAATGGTGGCGTTTCCCTTTTTTTCGATATGATAAATTTCAATTGTTTGAAAGTGTCGAAAACAGATCTTTCACCATCGCAGAGGCAGAATCTCCCAATACTCAGAGTGCATCGCATACAAAACATACAAAGCTCATAATTTCCATATTCTATTCCACTAGAAATACATGTAAATAAAGATTAAAACATGATGCTTTCGTTGAAGTAAAGAAAAGAAATTTGACAAATGAATGAATAGAGAGAGAGACGAGACGAACAGTATAAAATACTGGTTTCATTTGAATCATTTCATAATTTCTTTTCTACTTTCTTTCTTGCTTTACTTTTTAACAGTTGTCAGTGGCTTCAAGTACTTCAACTTCCTCCTGCTTTTTGCAATGTCCGACAACTCTCACGCATCGCTCACATAATTTTACCATCGTACACTACTCGACGTATTCAATTGCCCGTCAGGCATTCTCTACTTTTATAGACTTTGCCCTGAGTTTGAGTTCGTATTTATAATGTCTGAGCTTCAAGCGCCTCCTGTTTCTGTGTACGACAAGTCGGACTGCTCACGGGTTGTAAGCCGATTTGTCGGTTATACAACTATTTTTAAAATTTCTTTCGCTTTCTGTGTCAGCTTCTCTTACGCCGAAGGCGAAAGAAAGTGGTTGCAATAAAAATTGTGTAGAGAAATAATACCGAGTACGTCGGACAGAAGTGTTTTTGGGCAACAGAAATGTAGAGAGAACGTTGGATGATTCGTGACGATGAGTTGAAAATGACATGTTCTGTACACACCACGGTTTGTTGGGTACATTACTGTCAACAAAAGTGCGTGTGCATAAAAATATTATGCAATTTTTCTTACAAACACACGCCATACAATATTGTAGCTTCATGGACTTCGCCAATAGAAAAGCGTTTCTTGTCAAATCTGATGGAGATCCGTACGTTTGAGACATTTTTGACAACGTCCGAAAAAGTCCGCACTTCGGACATCTCTAGTTGGGTGATGAGAATGAATTGTTTGAGAAAAAACTCAGCACCCATACACTGTCGAATAAAGTACTTTTTGCGAGATGTTGTTATTTGAACTGTAGTGTTAGGGTGCTGAGATTGCTGCTAAGAATGAGAAACTCAGCAGCAAAATCAGCGCGCTGAATTTTCGAAAATGAAATAAAATTAAAAAAAACGATGCGTAGAAATTCAACCAATGAAAAAATTAGAAAATGGAAGGGGGGGTTCCCAGCGTCAGACAGATGTTGCGAAAATGAGACAAAAAACTTGAAACAAGAAAACAAGATGTACAGTATGAATGTAAAACAGGCGACATGTGTAGCAAACTAAGAAATTACAAGTAAAAAGAAACGGAACGACAGAAATCGTCGCTATGAAAAAACTATTGTGTGTGTATACACCCATTGACGACGTCATTCTTCCGCACGGTGTTGTAAAAAATTAAGAGCGCAACAAACGGCAGGTATGATCAAAAACTACAATCAATCACATCTGCAAATATCCATGGAAAGTGACGACGTGTTTCAACCGTACTGTCAGATTGTCCATCAACGAGAAACGCAAGATGTGGAAGTGGACAGTAATCCTACCGGACAGATGGACGGTAATGAAGTGACAGGCGAGCTGGGAGGTAACGATGTGACAAACGCGCAGAAACAGGGTCAATCAAAACGTGCAGGGATGAAAAGATTTGATCTCCGTACGGAATTAATGGAGTCTGCCAGTCTCCCTTTTCAGAATGGAAGAAACATGATTGAAGGCGAAATTGGGAGAGCAATTATGACTGCTGGTATCGGCGGTGTTGTTAGGGAAGGTATAAAAACTGTTGATCACACACCGTACGCTAAAGAGAAAATACATGATGATATTGAAGACATGAGAGTAGGTGTGAGGCAACGACATGGTGTGGATGAGGTGAATGTAACTGACGATACTTTGACTGTTGATAAAACAATAGTACTGACAATTAGGAAGAGTATCCTACTATGAGGTAATCTGGAACAAAATTTTTCACAATGAACCGTAAGGGTGAGAAGTCGGACCGTTACATTCCTACGAAGGGGTATAGGGTGAGAAAAATAAGAAATGGGATGTTAATGAATGAAGAAGAGAATGATAAAGAAGAAGTACAACCCAATGTTTTGTCACGGGATAGTCATGTATGTGTGAAAAAATTCTGAGAAATAATGCTGAAAATGGAAGAAGGAAAGTATTACTAAGGAAGACCATTAACAATATAGCAGAAGGAGTATATATTGTGTTGGAGAAGATGGTGAAGATAGAAAACAAAGCAACATACTATACCCGTCCAGGATGGGAAGTGAGGAGCTGGTAGGCCATCTGGGAAAAGAAATAAACGAGTAATACAGAATGAGCAAGTAGAGGGAAATGTAGTTAATATAGTTTAACGCAAAGGTAGAAACACGAAGCGTTGTGTTTGGCCAAGGGATGGGTAGCAAAAACATAGAACATGATCGAAATGGAAGATACGCTGTTTCCTGTAATTAAAAAGTATTGTACAGACCATTTCAGTATGACAAGATCCAAAGCATCTATCTGATGCAAATGGACTCCATTTTCTCTTGATTGCCTACTATGAAATGCGTGCTACAAACAAGGCCTTGGTATGAACTGCACCATCAATGCCCGAAAGGAAAGTATGATAAAGCAGACGCAAGAAATTTTCCTAACCCGACGAAGAAATTAAAAGGAAACAAATACTGGAGTTGGAATAAACTATCTGTTCGTCGAAGTCGCTGAGTATCTGGCAGGAGTAACAAAGTTTGTGGAAGTGGACGAATATGGTGGTGTTGTAATTGAGAAAAGGAGAAATGTTCAATTTATTGGTGATACAGGAGTAGATAATTCAAATGGAGAATCATCATGAGGACACCGTAACGGTAATAGAGGAGGCGAAGATAGTTCCACAGTGTTACCAGATATTAGACGAATCTCAACACCTACAACGGCAAGGAATCAATAAGGTAGTACGGGAGACAATAACTTACCATATGAAAAGTTTAATGGGACGAATGGAGGACAAAATGGAGAAGAAAAGTGCATTAGACCGAGGACTAAAGACGACTGGAAATGAATGAAGACGTTGGTGGATGTAGGAATTTTAAAAACTTTTATGATATTACTGCAGACTGTCCGGAAGATAGAGAGAAATATTCACTAGTATCATAATGTCATGAGTCCATATAAATTAAAAGGTAACAAGAAAAGGGATCAAGAAAAAGAAATGAGGAGGTTATTGGAAGTGAAAATGATGATATCCGTACGGAATTGAGTAGAACGAACGACATCCTGAAATCATTTCAGGAAGAACAGAAGAAAATTGGAGGTGTAAAAAAGATGTGCATGGTACTGCAGTTCCTTCGAAAGGGGTCACCTGCCTACAACGATATGGTCGAAGAGATGAGTGCGATGCAAGAAGTAGAACCGTCGGTACCATATGAGCAGTAAAATGGAACCGGACAAATGTAACAGGCCGAATTGGATGAGAACAGAATAATAAATACATATACTTTTGATTATGAACTCGGAACGGTAATAATGTTATTTTTAAAAGTACAACTATAAATTATTAACCTGTCCTCGCACACTAAACATATATGCGTGGGGACCGATTGTTCAGTACTGATTTTAGCTAAGGAGCATAGTAATTAATGAATGAAATACTTTTGCTTAGTTGTACATTTATAATGCATAGTATGCGCTACGAGTTCCACTTGAAGTAGGGAGTGATGGTCACGGTATGTAAAACGAATATCCTTGACCAATTGACGATCTGCCTCCATGGACATATATGCGAATGCATAATGGCCTGTGCGTAATGTGTTCTGTTGTAGCCCTTACCTTGATTAGTCCATACGTAGGTATTCATTTTCCAAAATGGTATGAAAATCCTCTGTGCATATGGTCACATTGTCCTCATATAAGGATTGTAGCATTCGGATAGTAATATTGTGTAAAATTACACAGCAGTTAGAAATACGTATGGTTTTATTTAAACCAAGCGTCTGTTCTCACATCGTAAAATCTCATACTTTGAATGAAGGATGCCAAATAGACGTTCAATATGTTTCCGTACGGATTCTTGTCTTGTCGGAAGGAAAATTGTTTTCCCAAGCGGGTCTGAGACTTTACCATAGGAAGAACGAAGATAGGCCAATGGGGATATATACCATCACGATGAAGATATAAAAGATGATGTTCTATTCCGTTTTCTGTAATTTGATATCCTTCCGAAACGCTTATGTCGTAGAGTTCCAACAAAATGTTCTTGAGTAAGGGGGAACGTTCAAGGACATTGAGGTCATTATTAGTACCGGGACGGCCCAAAATTCAAGACCTGAAATAGAGTTCATGGTCACAATATGCCTCACACTGGACTGTTGCACTTTTTGAATCCCTGCTATTGAGATATTGTCATTTTTAACGAAGCAGTGCAATTATTCCATAGGTATTTGATGCAATGAACGGACCGTATACAACCCGAGAAACCAATGTTATCGTGACGGTGATGTTGATGATGAACAACAATATGGTAAAGATAGACGCAATGGATCCTCTCGTGATAGTGAACATGGAAGCCTAAATGTTAGTAGACATGCTTTACAGTCACAACAGCAAGATTCAGCAATAAGATTGGATGGAGATGCTCATCCAAATCTATTACCACCTCGACTACCAGGTCTTTCTCCATCAGGACTGAAAGGGAACCAAAAAGACCGAGATCTCTATTTACCACTCGGTGTTCGAGATACAACAATAGGCCGCTATGGGAGATGAATAAATCGCATGACAGTCAACAATAACAAAAGACGATACCCAACGGCAGATACAATGAAAAACAACACACACGTATAAAGAGTACAAGATATAAGATACGAATTTTTAAAACAGAAACAGCATTACACACAAATACTTATTATTTTCAAGGAATGAGTTTATGCAATTATCGCCTATAGAGACAAGAATGAATCATACTGTATCATACTCAAGAAAAAACTCCTACTTCTCACACCCATCTCAAATGCAGTATTATACAGTATTATTGATACGAAAAGAACCACGTGTGACCACAACCGTCTGTGTTTCCGGAACTGAATGCCTACATTCAAAAGCCGTAGTTTTGGAGTGGATGGGACATCTACTAGGCCATGCGAATTTTGGGGGTCCGTGTAGGTTACATACAGAAAACTACAGTGTTTGCATGGTTACAGATGGTAAATGAAGGGAAAATCTACACAATTTGATGATGACATGTATGGGGAATTAACTTTGGAATACAGATACTGTATGTTTTAATGTACGGGGCATAGAAATTTACTTATGGACGGCGGAGAATAATTGGAAGAAATAGTCCTGGGCAACATTCATTGCTTAAAATATTACACCAATGTATCATTGAAATTTTATTTCATACACAGGAGGTTTTTGTCTATGTAATGTAGGCTCGTAACTACACATTGTGTATGAGACGTTGAATATAATACTGCGAAAAATGTAGTTTGTAATGTAAGTCACATTGAATTTTACATTCATGCGTTGAATGTTTGAGTGTATGTACACTACATTAATTCATTCATATGCCGTATGCAATAGTCAATGGTTCATCCATTTCTCATTCATGAAATGAATGAGAAAGTCGATGGTTATTGCGTTTTCTGATGTATATATCTGTTAGATATAGGACTAATATGATGGAATATGGGAGTGATATATACAATAATAGCAATATACATTGCAATACATGTATAAAAATTATGGTATACACGATATTAATATTTTTATTATTTGTGATATCATGCGATAACAAATCGAACAATTTTGTAAAAATAAGAGAAAAGAAAAATAATAAAGAAATGAAATAATAAAAAAATTGATAGAGATGGAGCTATGCAAAATTGTGTGGAACAGAGAAAAGTGGAAGGAAGTAGTTTATGTAGTAAAAGAAGAATGAGAACTACTATAAGCAACGACCAAGAAACGCATCCAATAAGTATAAATTATATTATCATGTCATATGATATATATACATCGAAATGTTTCGGTTTCATATCCATTCGTTCAACGTTAACAGATACACCATATGAATCTGCAGACATGTAAATATGACGTTAATAATATAAAGAATGTAACAAAAGTTAGTAAATTTAATATGAAAAGATCATGAAATGGGAATTTGAGTATGAAACCATAAACGGAAGAGGAATGCAACATACCTGTTTACCTGAACCAGGGTAGTTGAAGAAGATAAGTAACCTGTAAACGAAATCAGAAGAAGAAAAAGTGAAGGTAAAGGAAGGTTAACCATTATTAATGAAGTTATACTAAAATGTTTGAATGAATTAATACTTAATGAATAATTACCTGTGCTAAAATATTGACGCATGCAATAAGTTCATCGCGATAGTAACTGACATGTACGAGTCGCTGTTGAATGTCTAGAATGAGTGAACTGTCGTCGTGTTGAGATCATCGTTGCAAGTTGATCACTTATAGTTGTGACTGTTTGAGGGGAATGTGCGCTGATGGGGGAAAAGTAGGTAAAGGAATTGTATAAAAACGGTACATAAATGGCTTATTAGATGAGATATTAATAGCTGAAAAAGGTACACAACGGCCATTTCTCGCACTGAATTATCGTAACGGCTTGAGAAATTGAAAAAATACTATTGCCATTAAAACTTCCAATATTGTGTTTTATAAAATCAAGTAAACATACGACAGAAAATAGTAAGAAAAGTTCACAATCTGAAAATCAAGAAATAAAATAATTAAATGTGGACGTAAGCGTTCTGTCACGTGTAGGCTATCAACGAAATGGCGTGGTATTATCGAAATATTTCCGAATACACCACAATGATTGTGTCCTTAAAAACTCAGAATGGGGATACAGATGCATGACATGCTAAAAATGGAAACGTCTTAATGTATGATACTGGCTTTGAAATATGTAATCAATGTACGAAATAAATTTCAGGCGTTTATGTAAATATTGTGTCGTCTGGTATTTTTCAAATATAGCATAACATATGTACCTATTTACACAACTCCTTTCGTGACACAGCGCAGCTGTAGCTTTAAATCAGATAATTAAACAGGAAATTCAACGGAAACATCTCGTATTATCATGAACGATTCCGATGGACAGCAGTATGGATGCAGAATTCCTGCTGATAGTAGTGGAATTATAACTAAATCAGTATCGTTATTAACGGAAATGGGACAGTAAATGGACAAGAGCAAAGCTGGTGTGCTAAAAAAATCGTAGGCTGTAGTTTTAAGTATCATAGAATCTTGTGTTGGAAGGAAGGAGGTGGAAGAAATTATTAACATCATCTGCGACGCTGAAGTTGATGCGAGATTATTTTCAAAGCAAGTACCGTCAGTTGAATACTGTAAAGAGATTACGGCTGAAATTGTGAGCAATTGTCGGGAAAGGAAGTGAATGTTTAAATGAAATGTGTGAAAGTGGTGGTGTTGAAATTGAACAAATGTTCAACTCATTTTTATCTTCTTCCTGTTTTGTTTTTATTTGTTAGTGCATCCTGATATTAAAGAAGTAAAATGTTTTATAAACTGAATTACGTTCAAGTACTTTGTGGAATGATCACTACTACAGTCAATTTGTTAGTTTTTGTTTCCGATATTACAATTTGTACTGCATGTTTTTTTGAGAGCGTTCAGTTTCGAAAATAGTAGCCTATCTGCAAAATGTTATTCTATGATTTGTAATGAAGAAGGAACAGCTTTAGAACTAGACTACTTGTCGCTTACATTATTACCATGATGTTATAGATGATGCAAACAAATGGGTGTAAAGTCATTTCCACTATGTTAGTGACCACATGCTGATTATGAAAATGATCACTGACCATTTACAAAAACACGGTACGGTAAGCTAAGTGGGCGGTAACATGGGGAGTAGTTGAAGTTATTAGAGCCAACAATTTATAGTCTTATTTTTAATATGATTTTGGACCTATCTGTATCATGTACAGCCTGTGTTAGAGAGGCTGTATCTGGAATGAAAGGAAATAAGGAACAGAAATCAAGAAATTTCCACTCCATATGATTATTGTGATTTTGCGGAATATCAATTAATTGATTTTCCACAAAAAATCGAACTCCAAATGGTGTGGAATTTGCATACAATGTCTACCAGAGCCATAGTGTAGTGCAATTTTGACCGCAAGGTGTACACATCTACTATCATAGCCGTTACATGTAGTTTCAACCTATGTCGGAACTTATTCCATTATCGAAAGTTGAAGATAATATTGTACCAAGAATAAATGTTAATCTTCCAGTTATTGCGATTAATTTAGTGTTCTGAAATCAGATATGGCGAATCACAGTGGCGCCAGAAAACGATCGGAAAGATTGTCGGGGTCAACAGTGGGAAATTATGAACCTCCATCGAAAGTGGCGAGAGCGGGTAGTTGCGAAAGTGACGATGTGGTAGATGAAATCGATGGGCCTAGTTCCAACATGAATGTGCAAAGGCGCGGTGTTGGTCGAGGTAGAGGAAGGATTCGTAGATTTAGTGGAAACAGAACAGGATGTAATGGTATAATGAGCGGAAAAGGTACAGAAGAATTTTCATCTATGAGTGGGGGAGGTAATAATGCGAATGAAGTTCCTCAACGGTGCCGCGTGCCGATCACCTTCTGAGATTTGGTCACTTACATTTTTTGGTTACTCCGTTGGCGAGAAATCATTTATTATCAGAGACGAGCGTCGGGCGCATATAACTGCGAGCGAGAATAATCGCATAGCAGTGTGAGCTACCCAAATTTAGGCACTATAATACCAAATTAGGGGACTCATAATTATGTTGCTGATGGTGGGCATGTAGCTCAGTCGGCGGAGCTCAGTCGGCGGTCATAGTGCCGCTGATTGATGCCATACGAGTTCAGTTATCGGTGGCGTCATTTTTCTTATTATTTTTTCATATGTTTTTGGGGCCACAAAAGCTTTCGCATACATCGCTATAGCATTGTCCACAGCACGCACTATTCAGCGCATCGAGGGAAATCATCAATAATTCCCCAATTAGTGGTATTGATGAAGTGAACAATCGCAACACGGAAGATATGGATTCCAGAACGGATAGTGATGTGATTGTAAATACTTGCGAAAATCGTAGAAACGCTTTCAGTGTGGTTGCTGCATCGGACGCATTTTAGTCAGTGCAAGAATAAGTAAATTTGGAAGATTTCCGTCGGCTTGAAGAAGATGTTCCGAAACAACTGCGCAGAACACAAGAATTCTGTGTTGATGAAAGAGTACAAGGTTTCGGCCAATGAGACAGCACGGGAGGTGATGAGTAAAGAGGTTTCAATCAAGGCTATGCAATCAGAAATTATGAAACTTGATTGTAAGAATGTTGAAGTAAAAGGAATGATGCAGAATTTAGAAGTTCTGAATCAATAACTTCTTAAAAAGATGGCAGATAGCAACAAGAGTCGTGGAAAGTATGTGGAGTGGATGATAAGGCAAGTTCCAATGAAATATTTTGGAATTGGACTGGCAGTAGACCTGAAAATGTAGAAGTGGGGAATCAAGCAAACGTGTAAATTGGACCCATATAATGAGCGAAATTCCAGAAACGGAACGAACAGGGCAGACAATGTAATGTAGAATGTCA
>JAULBU010040151.1:0-14630 GCA_032358235.1 Odonthalia washingtoniensis | reverse complement strand
AAAAAATGTAATGAAAAATTGAATGTTCTACAGTACCATAAATGGGCTACATGCAACACATCCGACGCATTACTTTTAAAGCATCCACGTGTTACAAATAGCGATACTGGCTAAACTCATTACTAATAACGGGCCTACGACTTAAATGTAATACGTTTTCGAAAGAGTTAGCACGCATTGTACCAACAATAGCATCCTTCACCATACCAATCGAATGAACAGACATAGAAATTATTTGTATACCCTCCACTTCAGCATCAATCAATTTCATATTAGTTTTTAAACGAATGATTGAATGATATATCATTCAATGGTTCTTTTACTAGTTATATCTGAGTGATGGAATAACAAACCAAATAGAATTGTGTGAAAGTTGAGATAGCAAACATTTCAAATGGATATAATCATACGTACTTATTGTGAAACATATTCTATGTCTATTATTTTTGTAACTAGAAGTATTGAATACTTTGTGTACGTACGGAGATTTGATATTTGAAAATTCAGATCCATCAATTATAAAATACGGTCTACATTCAAATGCATTTTTTTTGTACGTTTTTTGAATGTTTGGTGTTGCCGTTAAATTGAATTTGTAAGTTGTAAGATTCCGTTTCGATTTGTTCAAATTATTGTGATTTTCAATTATTTAGTTTAATATATAAATCAATACATGAGACTTTATTGTTATTAGTATTATTCATCGGATATTGGTATAGAAGACTGTACATTTAATATATTATTATTATCATTTTGAATTTTGAAATTATTGTAGATCTCCATCAACAAGCTTTTACATCACGTACACAAAGTGATGAATACATTGATACAGAATCATATTTTTGTTTTGTAATAAGTTTAACACTTAAATTAACAAGTAAGAACTTACCTGATATATCTTTACATGTATCATTTTTCATAGATGTTACAATTATTTCATGCTGAATTTAAGGTGTGTTCAGGGATACTGCCTGTAAACTTGTTTAACGGACTACTTACCCCACCCACTATCCACAGGTCGGAAACCACAGATTGACGATATAAGAAAGACATTTTTCGGAGATAGTGGAATTTTTGTGACGAAGTCTGTCTTCCGTCGTTATAGTCAACGCCCAAGAAAATGGATTACGTATGTTTGAATGTACAAAGATCCGTTTATACTACCGTGGATACTATTTAGTCTGTTTGGACTTGCGGGAGGAACTACACCCAAAACACCGAAAAAAGTAAAGAATGACCTGTTATGAAAATGGTTCGTCTGGGAAGGAATGGATTGGTCGTATGTCTTAACGAAGATATGCATCATACTACTTCACAATGATACAGTATTCACGGTGGTATGGTTGCATGGTGATGGAGGCGTTGTACTAGTTGGGCCTTATTGCCACACGCATGTTGAATAAAACTTGGAAATTATTTTAGAGACAGTCAGAATTTTAACGTACCAATACTCAGACCACATTAAATACTTACTGCAGTTTCATGTTTCAATCAAGTTTAAAAAACGAACACATTTTTATTAAAAGTTTCAATGACTTACTTTTCAGAGTTACAACAGCTCTTAGAAAAATTTCCATCGATACTATGTTGTGTTCCCGTGATAGTTAATAATAACACTCCGCACAGGGAAGTTTATCACGTGCTATAACACTTAACTCTCGGTTAAATTTTTATCAACATATTTTCGGATTGTACCTTTTTCCATGTCATCTGCAGTCTCTTTTCTGATAAATAATTCAAGAACTAAGATTAGAAATTTTATTGCCAGTAGTACATTTTCAAAATCTCAACAGAGTTCGGCCCTGTTGTTACAATCAGACAGGGTAAGACTTGTCCGCCCGTCGCCTTTTTCGGTAATTAAATTCAAAAATAATCAGGAATTTATATGCCATTTTCACACAATTCCATTAACTGTTCTGAACCCTCCATTTTCCAAATTTCTCACATTCTTCCGACACATTTAGTTCCTCGGTTTCAACCATCACAAATATAAATGCAACCATCAACGCCGAGAAAAGATAGTTTATTTATCAACGATACTAAACGGCAATCTCAACATTTAGTTTCCCATCGCAACAAATTACATGCGCTACCAGTTTCGCAGAGGTAAGTATACATCTCAAGTTTTCATTGACATCGACATTTCATCATTGCTGCTATTACAATTATTAACTTTTCTTTTCGGTAATGACATCTTCTGAATTCGGTTAACACGTAACTTCTCTTCTTTGACTACTACCCCCGGAACAGGTTCGTACTCTTTCCAATTTTACACTCACATTATAATTTCATATTCTTTTCATATAAAATATACAACATATTTCCCATTAATGAAATATATTTATGTATTTCGATATGTTAGCAGATCAACATGGAACTCCTATTCACCCTAAGATCATGGATATTATGATGGGAGTTTTCCACATATTATTTATATTTATATGTGCGTATGTGTATTTGTGTGTAACAATTTCCTTTTTGATTGAGCAGTTGTTTGGATGTTGTTTCTAGTTGATATTATTCCTCTCTTTTTACAGTTTTTCAGTTCCTTCCACTTTTTCCTATTTATCTTAATTTTTAATGGTATCCTCTTCATCATGTTTTCTATATTTCCACTTTTTTGGTATTGTGTCATTTTTTTTTCTTATGATATTTTCAATATCACATATTATGATACCTTTATAAAAATAATATAACATGCGTACTGAAATTTGTATACATGTATTGCAATGTATACTGCTATTATTCTATATATCATTCCCATATTCCATCATATCATTCCTACATATAATAGATATATACTTCAGAAAACGCAGTATTCATCCACTTTCCCATTCATTCCATGAATGTTTCATGGATGAAACATTGACGATTGCATACGGCATATGAATTAATTAATGTAGTGTACATAAACTTAAACATTCAACACATGAATGTTTGCCCGGATTATTTTTTCCATTTATTCTCCTCCGTCCGTAGATAAATTCCTATGCCTCATACATTGAAACGTACATTATCTGTAAGCCAAAGTTAATGGCCCATACATTTTATCTTCAAATTGTGTGGATTTTTCCTTCAGTTACCATCCGTAACCATGAAAACACTGTAGTTTTCTGTATGTAACCTACACGGACCCCCAAATTCGCATGGCCTAGTAGATGTCTCATCCACCGAAAAACCACGCCTCTTTAATGTAGGCATTCAGTTCCGGAAAGGAAGACGAGTTCGAGTATGTATTTCACCGGTTCCATGAGTGAAATATTGCCATATCTTTGAACACAATCTGTTGATAATTTGTTCCAATGTGGAATGTACATTAAATATGTATATTTTTAGTACCATACTACCCTTTCGTCAATCTAAACTTGATTATAAGAAGAACATCTGTAAAGGTACTTCAAGTAAAAATGCTGGAAGTTCCAGCATTTTTAGAACATGATGCACCGTGTTCAAAACAGGGTGGAAGTAACTTTTCAGGCGTTCTTATTACAAATGGCATTCGTAGTACACGTACTACGAATGCAATTTGTAGTACCGTAGTAGGAGTACAATTTGAAGTACATCTTCAAAAAATGCTGGATATTTCGAAGTGGAAAGAAATAGTTTCGTGACCCATATGAATCGTGAAAATTATAAACTTTTCTTTGTCCATGTTGTTATCTAAACAGTTTTATTGCTGTTTGTCAATCCATAGGTTTGCCTGTAGAAACTGTTAACATGAAAACAGTTTTTTTACCATGGATTTCGATAAGTAAATGGTGCAATACCTAACTTTGGGCGTACAGTATGTGCTAATGACTCATTTTGTGTCAAAAGGTGCGATATAAAACCTTCAACCTGTTTCAATGATTGGAATATTGTCGTTGTCTAGTAGATATGGCAAAGAATAATCAATAAGATGTTCTGTTTCCCACCCAAGGCACACCCAATTTAAATGCCTGTCAATTGAATTGAGTAGTTCAGTACATTCCATGTAATGGACAAATGCATGTTTCCTGACATGCTCTTTCTTGGTGTTTTGAGATGGAATAGTAGTAATACTTTTGCAGAGTAGAATTGCTCTGTGGAATTATCTGAACTATTAATCAGTAAGAAACTATGCTGTTTCTTTTCCGACCGGTCCAAACTCTCTTGCAAAGAAAAGTCTCTGTTTCTGTGGATAATGTGCGGGAACAGGTATGTAATAGAATAAATTATCTTCTCTGTCGTAATCAAGAAGTGTTGGAGTATAACCACCATGTATGTATCCATATTTAAATAATTCAAATTTAATAAATGTATCCCATGATAAGTCTTGTGTCTGCGAAACCAAGGTTCGAACTATAGAAATGAATACTTGGAGGCCATCAGGGGGTAATCAATTGATAAATGGCTGTAATATTTTTTCTGTAGACTCTATTGTAGAAAGAACGTTAGTTATAACGGAAAAGAACTGTTGCAATGTCATTGAAACGCCGTCACGTATAAGGTTTGGAAGTAGTTTGAGATTCTGTAAACGAGGCTTAGTGGCAATGACCCGTTCTGTAATGTGATTGTGTTTGTCTCAATTTTTGCAAAGTCGGAGCCGTGTTATTAACAGTTTCATCCATGCTTGTTGCGAGACATTTTGAAGTTGACCTATGAGACTGCTCAATCAACACATTAAAAATCTCATAAGGAGATGCCTCTAACATGCTCATATTACCAAATGTTTGAATATCCTCAACAATATGATCCATAAGATGAAACTTCAATGTATATATTCCCTGTTCGAAATGGGGTTCAAACGTGGAGATAATAAGATGTTTCATGAAGCTTATTTTTGAGTCGATTTTTTTGATTTCGGATTGTAACCAGCCATGTTTCGTGATCATATAGTAAATATATCATAATGTATGAGTAAATTGTAGTTACCTTTGCCAGAGGTACTTCGTCCTGGTCACCATTAATATCATCTATGAAACTTTCAAAAAAAGGGAAGACCATGCCAATATTTCTGTAGTCGTTTCTCTCCAACATTCTCTTCATTGACTTTATCAAGAATGAACCATTCAAAGTTTGGGATTTCTGTTTTCTAGAAAATTCTTTATGTAATCCTGGAAGAGACAAATGATCCTCAATTTCTGGGAGAAGTGAGTTGCTTTTTAGTAAACTTTTTGTTCTAACTAACTTGAAGGAGTTTTGATCACGATATAGCTTACCAGGATTTATTACCCGTTCATTACACGAAGTATAAGTCATAAGTCTAGTCTTGATTAACTTGGAGATACGCAAATGGAAGTTTTGAACCGGCTCATATGTTAATGAGGTGAAGAAATCTGGACGAAGTAGTCGTGGGTACATTATTGAAACATGCTCCCACAACGTATTCCATGGCGTCATTGACGTTTCTTCAAGGAATTTCGCAGCCTGTACCAAAAGTTCTTTTCGACCAACTCTAGCGGTCTCCAGTGCATTTCTAATAATGAATATAGATGCATATTTTCTTCTTGCTTCCAGGAGTAATTACATAGTTCGAGGAGTGCATACCCGAGATATTTTTATATCTGTTAATGTACCCATGCAACAAACAAATGGTAGTTTAGGAGTGAGAATATGTCAAACGCCAGACATGTCTTTCGCTTCAGGAATATCGCTGCAATATGAGAAAATTACAGGGAATAGTTGCCACCGATAATTTTCATAGTCTCGTACCGAAAATCCTGTACAAGCTGTGTAGAACAATGATTTCAGAGCCGTAGCCATAGGTTGATGAAGCAATGTCATTTTTTGATTGCGGAAAAGTAGAAGAAGAAGTTAATGGGATGTAATCTGAAACCTGGACGGGGTCATCACCATTACGTTCTCCCTTCCAGTTGATGGAATATTCATCTTTGTTCTCGGGATATCTTTTCTTAAAACCGACTGGGAGAAACCCGAGCAAAGTATTACCATGATCAATAAGGTGGCGTTCGAAAAGAATCTGAAAAGTTGACTAAAGTGACGTGTATTGGTTATGCGACGAGGGAATTTTTTTTCAACGTTGTAGCAGTCTTATTAGTATATATCTGAATGAAACCTACTAAATATTTTCCATCTGCATTTGAATATGACTGATTTTCATTCCAGACTAGGTTTCTGTCACCAGACCCGCAAATGATCTCTTTAACTACTTTGTAAAAATGCTGTACCAGTCTGGTTTCTATAGGGTGTGAAATCCTTTCATCAGTTGATGTTTGTGGACGTAAAGTAACATCATTATCGGATGCCAATTATATTTTATTGTGGATGACCTGGACAATATGTTTAGATAAATGTAGGATTGTCCGGTTTCTATTGGGTGCACACATGGAACTTCGTGTATTAAAAAACCACTCTGCTTTAAATTTGTGCTGGTGTTTTTATTGCCAAGTTGTTGGGACACTTTGGGTGTTGAAATCTTGTCACGGAACACGCCCATGTCAAAACTATCTTCAAAGAACAATGAAAAACACTTACGGCCATACTTCACACCAATGTCTTCGAAGAACGATAGAACTTGAGCAGCCATTTTACTTGCTTCATCTCTCTCTTGTTGGTAACGTGGTGGTAGTAAACCGTTGCATATCGAAGCTTCATTAGGATTTGATTCTGGTAAATGGTGCATATCATTTAGTAGTAGCGAACGATGTGGTACATATGCATCATCAATGTCGTAGGGTATATTACGTGCATACGTGAGATCTGGAGAGAGTATTGCGCCTGGATGTACGGGTTGTTGATTGTAATTTGATTATGTATGTAAGGGTGTTGCCCTAGATGTTGTTAAATTACGTGGAGTATAGTACAATATGTATGATACAAGAACGCTTATGTCGTATCATATTTACCTCGATATGAAATGTTTTTTGACAGCCTGTGTCTGAACAATGAAAAGTAGGCATTTTTGGATTCCGTGATGTAGACTGTTAACGTAACTTCAAGGATTGAAGAATGTTATAAATGTTTAAATTAGTATCTGTATCTTCACTGATTATATGTCTGAAACTTTCAAGATTAAAATACGCATTACTACAGGGATTATGTCATTCAACATAAATACGTGTGAAACGTAATAAGAATTTTAGGGAATGGATTGTACTGTGCGACGAATTTGTAAAGCCTTTTCAGCGATCATTTACTATAAAAACATTATCAACAATGTTCCTCAATACGGGACAAGGACGAAAATGAGTGAGGAAAGGGATTTTATTGGTTTCCCTCCTTAAAATGGTGTCCGGAGCGTCTCCAAGGAAGGGAACCAAAAAAAGTCTTTGACTATGCGAATATTACTCATTGATACGTTTACTTTGATTTTAGTTTACCGCCAACAATAAAGCGGCAAACCCGTAGATTCTAATGTACTGTAAGTTCTGAACATGTAACGGAAGAAAACATTTTTTACTGTCAACAAAATTTCGGGCTGGAAACAAAATAAATTCAAAACACTGACATTTCAATTTTTGAGAATTGTTTACTCAAACATTGAGATCTCAATTTTTATATATATTTTTTGTTTTCAGTTGGGAATTTTGTCTCCGGTTAAAATCCATGTTGTGGCTATTGCGGCAACTCCACATAGTACTGGTTATGAATATATGTACTATGTGCAATGCATGACATGCATAGCATATATTAGTGATGCAGTATATGCTACGTGAATTAGGACATAATAAGTACGAAACATATAGTACATGCAGTATGTAATAGAACACATCCTGTCATAGTGATGATAATATGAAAAGAAGTATTTCATATATGTACCATCATAGCTTATTTAGAATGGTACTGCATATAATATGATTGCATATTGTCGAAGGACTATGGTATTGGCGAAGCAGCTGTATGCTTGGCGACTACAACTGGCGTCAGGTGGCCTAATACATCCACGTGTAAATTGAGGAGTGTGTTCTTGTGTAGTATCGGATTTGGATTTAAAGAGGTCGTCGGGGAGTGCGAGAATCGTAGAGAGTTTTTGGTGCAGTTAGGAAGGTCAGACCCGTGGAGGATCGAGTACAGTACGCGTGAAGTGAGGATTATGGCTGTACTGTAGGGAGGCAAATTGAATTGTTATGAACGTATCGAGATCGTACTGTAGAAGGAGGAGGATGATGGCTGATGGAGGAATGGAGTGCAAAGAAAGGTCGAAGGCCGGGGTGAAGTAACTGCACTAATGACACATGCAAATTATTAGTATCAATACGAATAGGTGAGTGACTTATAGATTGTTATAGTATCAATGCCCATACGGTAACGACAGTAAACAGAGTTATTGTGGTAGCAAAAAGTAAGGAAAGGAGAGAGAGAGAAAGGAATTGTCCTGGTGGAATTCTTATGGAGGAGAATAGTTCCAAGAGCGAAACCAAGACACTGATCCTTGTTTGTCGGCGGAAGCTTAGATGGCAAACCTAGGATGCCCACGTGTAGATATCAGAACTAGGGTAGCATGGATCTAACTGTCTACTGTGGTGTAGGTGACCATGTACAGTACCGTAGGTGGGTTTCTAGCTGTATATGATGGTACACGTGTAGAGAAGTTGAGAATGCTGTTCTATAGAGATGGTATCTAGTGTCGGAAATTCTAGCCTTGTAAAGTGGATCAAGGTCTGGGTTAATCATATATAAATTTATGAGATATGTCATCATAACATGAAAAAGAATATAAAATACGACATTCAATTGGGATATACAATTCGTATCGTATAATATATCTATTTCTATTTATACATATAAATACTTGAAGTACGTACATGTATACTATATACATACATTATTATATGCAGTATAATACAACTTATAAATGTTATCATATTGATTACATACTTCATCAGTATGCATATGATATGCATCATAATAAATTAAGTATATATAAACTGTATGTGCACTTCACGAATCTACATAATTCAAGTATGGTTTACTTGAATTATGTAGATTCGTACAGTGCATATATACAGAATAAATTACTTCCAAAAACATAAATATAAGTATATACCTATATTTATATATATGTTGACCATTGAACATTGGAAAATAGCATTGTAGTCATGAAAATGAAATTCAATGCAGAGAAATGGAAAATGCATGAAAGAAAAAAAGATAATTAGAGGAAATACACGTAAAGCATGTCTAAATTACCCCAGAGTAATTGCCCTTGGACTGGCGAACACGGTGTCATGCCTTATCGCGGCCTGATTTCTATTCTATCATCACTTTCCACAGATTCCATTTTTTTACTTATTGTAGGACTGCTTCGTGGAGGTATTTGTTCTACACATTTGTTGAAACTGCCATCATATGCATAAAAGATGTAATCCTTCATCTGGATATCATCCGGAATCAACTACATGTGATAAGGCACTGCATGACTGTTTCTTCAACTAACCCCAGCATTTTGGAAGTACCCCTGACCAACGAAAACAGAAAATGGTGGAATAACTGTTTCTTCCTATTCCAATCCAGAAGCAACAATCTCCCTCCTTTCCAATTCGTAGTACAGGTAAATATGCGAACCTTGAGTTGTCCAAAGTGATTTTGCTTGTTCCACAATGGTGATTATGAAACATCATGGAGATCCTTCTGCTCGAACTGTAAAATCAATATTTCCAGACCGGTCTGGACAGCCCCTTCCGGTGAGAAGGAAGCTACCACCACTGTTCTGAAAAGAAGGCGACCACTTCCTTCTGTTGTCTAATTCCAAAAGTGTAGCAGTCTCAGGGAGCCCAACTTCCAGAGCAGCTCTTTTTCCGCTATTCAAACCAAGTCTTCGTTCTTCTCGAAATGATTATCCAATAACTGTCGTGTGGAATAGTAGCGAGCGAATCCCTTATTTCAATCATCCTCATCTTCCTGTAATTACCCCTTGTTCACTATTGGATACCAATGTTCCCGGTTTCATTCTTCTCGTAGAGCAACCTCCCCATTGAAAGTACCACACACAGCATTGAACAGATGTGATAAAGATTCTTTTTGGTAACTGAATGGTTTGTTCATCTTCTCCAGAACAGCAGCCAGTACATTTCTGCAAGGATCTGCCATGTTTTCCAGAATGCAGAAACGTTGATGCATCACTTCCCGTCCCTCGTACTTGAAATATGGAGCTGCCGGTCCTCCATGAAAAATTTGAAGTTCATGGTTCCAATTTGATACAGACCCTGCCTCAGATGCGATCCCAAGATCTGATAAATCTATGATGTTGCTACCTAACCATACCATTTGTAGAAATAAAACCATATCTTTCGCTGTGAATAAGAAACGTTCTCGATGTCGGTTGGGGATGTAAATTGATCAGAAGAATAACGTTCGGTGTGGATCGGTAGTAGCAATACCATTATGGGGGAATGTCATACGACGGATAATGAAACTTAATTCGGCCCTGTAATCACTGTGTGCTGGTGGTCCTCTTGTATGCAACAATAGGATGTTTAGCATAGGATCTTTTCTGTATTTCTAGCAATAATAACATCTCTATCATACGTTGATAGTATGTTTGTTGTAATTTGGTCGTTGAAATTTTGATAGTCGATATCGGGGTCTTCAAGACCAATACTTTCATTTCTCTTTGTGTCTTGACTTTCTGTTGTTGTTTTTATTGTGGACTTTGTTGGTGCAGTTTTCTTTGTTCTCCATGATGTTTTTGACGTTTACTCTCTTTCTGTAAATTTTTTTCCATTGCCACCAATATGTTCTTCATCTCTGTACAGGTCTATTTCAACTTATACGTTCTGAGTACTTGTCCGTCTTGTAGAACGGCCCATTTTTGTCGAATATGTGGGTATTTCAGTCAAATAGTCAACGTTTTTGGCCGTCTTTTGACATGATGTTCCCTTTTCCTTGCCGTTTCTTGCAGTGATCGGATTGAAATGCACCCATATTATTTTTCGTAGCCGTTGAAGCTTTCTGTCAATACTAGACAGGAATTTTATGCCTTTTCTGTATTTCTTCGTACTTGAATCTCTTCATCCTATTGAAGAATAAACACTTTACTGTTTTGGAGATGGTTGGTGTTGTTTGTAATTCTATATCCGATAGGTCATCGAAATAAACGGAGACGTCTTCTTTTGTTGAGCTCGCAACCATCAAGCTCTGAATTATTTACCTCATGGAGCATTTCAATGTACAACTTTGCGCACTTGTAGAAGAACCTTTCATTCCACTTCTCCTTCTTCTTGTTCAAATGCCACTGCGAGAAGGATTGAACCATCAGAATTACATTATTAGTTGAGGCTTTGGATAGTGTTGCCCTGTCAAAAAATGAGGCACCCAAGGTGGCCTCACCGATATCATTTATAAATGTATCAGGTGCTCGATACTGAACCACTGAATCAGTCAAAGATATGATTTCATCATATCTTTCTGGTTGAGCAACGTAGAGGTTGATTAAACAGTTTCATGACACGAGTACGACTGGTTGTAGTATATCTCATGTATTTTTTTTGGCCCTTGCTGTCTAAAACATTTTATTTCATCATATCACCGCCGATATCCACATTCTTCGCTTCAACAAAAGACACCCCATATTCTTCAGTAAACTTCATTGCGTTTTGAACAATACTTTTCACAAAATCCAGAAATAAAATATCTCTTCTATTCTTTTTGCTTGAGACCGTTTCACACCCCGTTCAAGAGATAAATGGCTTTCGTTCAATACATAAACATTACTCAGCCTTTGGGCGACGTCGACAAAATTCTGAACTTCGTATCCTTTCGTTGGTCAACATCTGACGAAGTGGACTACACAATACTTCGTGACATTACAACATCTATGGAAAATATTTTGGAGACAGGAGAGTTGTACGGTAGTATCGATTTTAATACCATTTTTTCATCAATACATGTGCTGCGGTCAAATTTCGGAATTCATTCTTTTACCAAACAATTACCATGGACAAAGCAGCGGTTCTATATTAATCGTTTCTACCTAGAACTTCATTCGCTGAAGTGTGAATAAATGTAAGCAGAAGCAGACAATTTCCGCACATGACATCGTAGTGGACGTTATATTACTTAAGAGAACATTTTACTTCCTACTAATATTACCTCTTCTTTTACTTAATTTCGCTACTTTCTTCATCTTTGAATGTGTTCATATGAACGTTTTCTTCTTTATATTTAATTCCAAGCCTCTTAATACTTTTCCAATCGGATGCTATTTATAAGATGTAACAGTCAGATACAATCCCAAATTCCATTTCAATGTATTCCCGAAACCAATGCGAGTTTACAGCAATGAAATATTTCTTCAGACTATTCGTCGTTGTAATTATTGTGGTGTTACGCTCCATTTCTTTGAGACTACCTTCTTCTTAATCCACTTCACAATCCGGAACTTCAAACTATTTAGGCTCCCGTTCTTCAAAAAACAATCTTATTTTTCCAATTTGCTGTTCAGTTGCTAATTTCACAGATTCCGAATACATTTGGCTGAATTCCAGTTGGTGAAGCACACCACGGTATGTTTTCATAGTTAATAATGTCACGAAACTATAAATCCACTCACTTACGCGAGAAATACACATTATAGAGCCTTCCACAATATTTCATTCTTCTCCGTTCGGTAAATATCTCAAGAAAATTATGCAAAATTGCAGGACCAATTTTGTTATGAAACAAATTCAACTTCTCTGCTTCGTCTCCTTCAATTCCTCGATCATGTTTTACTGCAGTACCTTCTTCATGTAACTTCATATCAGCACATTTGGCAGTGTGCCACCACGCCATGTATAATACCCCGTTTCTATTTTTCTCAATATCATGCTGTTCGCGACATCTATTTCCATTTTCATTCTTTCTTTTCCTCCAGCTTCTTTCAAATTATACCTCTCCATTAACGAAACATAGCCAAGTGCTTCAAAATATCTGTCCTTTTCAACTATTTTACTCATACTACAGAAATCAGGTACCATCTGTCTTAATCGCGACTCTAAAGTGAAAAGTTTGGAAAACTATTCTACAACATCATTTTTCAACTCTTCATTTGGATATAGTTGTAGGCTTCCTCCACATGACAGTTCCAGTCGGAGTAAAGTGCAGATAATATCTCTTTGTTGACAGAGGGAACATATATATTCTTGCAGTTGCAAAGTAAATGGAACGGAGTTGGAACTATCACAGATCCGCCAACACGTTTGATTCCACTGTGCAGCACAGTTCCAGAGCGATTGTTCCAGGTGCTTAGATTTCCGCCCTTTAGAAGATTGTTCCAATGTTTCTTTTCCCAGTCTCTGCGTGGGTTGTGTTCCTAGCCTACGATTTGTCATCTTCGATTTACAATCAATTCCTTTTCGGCATTTCCTTGACAAATAATTCTCCTTTCTTGAAATACCTTCTAATATGATTAACAGGTTCAATCATGTGTTATACAAACTGTAACGGCTATACAAATTATTTTTTTCAACAAAATATTACAATTTATACACTGTATGCACATTTTTTGTCCAAGTAGAGTTTTTTTTCGAAAATCCGTTTTCTAATTTTTTGAAGCGAAAAATTAGAAATCGATTTTTCTGCAAAATACCAAGCTCCACTTGGACAAAAAATGTTTCTGATTTAGATACATTTATAAATGAAAAAATATACATTTCCAAATAGATCCCTTTCAATAAATATCTCAATTGGCTGCATCATGCATATGATGAAGCCTTTCCACAAATGAAAGGACAAATTCTAGTAATGTGAACAGAACAGTTCGAATCTTTTGCTTACCGTATACGAATTATTTACAAAAAACCAATCATGTTCATGTCATATTTATCGTTATTACAACTTTGTAATTATAAAGAAGAACTGTGATGTACCTATTCAATAAGATGCAGTAGTATTTGTTTCTAATACTTTTTATTATTTAATTTAATACAACCATCAAACACAAAAAAGGTATTACAAATAGAATTTCGTTATTATTACCTAAGAAGATATCTGTTGGAACAACACACGCGTAAATATCTGAATAGAAAAAGGTTCGTTCACATTTCCATTCAACTACAATCAGACAATTCATACTTCATTTAATTTTCTTTCCCGGCACCCTCTCACAATTTCAGCAGTTATCTTCTTACAGTCTGCAAGGGATAGAACTTCCGATGAAAATAATCTTGAATCAAATTCACGGTCTCGGATAAGGGTAATCACTTCCTCAACCTCCTTCTTTCCAAGGAGGGACTCTAAAATACTTAACGGTACAACCAACGACTTGTTCAGCACACCCTCTTTTGTCTTGTCCATTTCCTGTCCCAGAACATTTACTGACAATGAACAAGCTCCAGCTTCTTCACATTTACTTACCATCTTTTTGCGTGCACAATTGTTTCCATTTTTGTCTTCCATTATAATGCCAGGGTTTTCTTTTGAACTAGTCTGTTTAAACAAACAATTGTGGTCAGGAAAATGTTATGTAAACAAGAAATAAGTTTATAGGCAATGATAAGAATGAAGAACAGAACAATTAGATAAGGACCTCTCTTATATTTCAGAAATCAGCTGGTATTACAGATTCAGTATTATACATGAGGCTGTTTCCACAGTTAGTATCATGGTATGATAGGCTATAGGTAACTTTACCGTCACCTCTACTCTTCCATTCTTAATTTATTTTCAAAGTCTCAATTTTGATTTATTTTCTGTATTCTTACTCTCGATAATTAATAGAATACTAATGT
>JAULBU010040140.1:0-14630 GCA_032358235.1 Odonthalia washingtoniensis | reverse complement strand
AATAAGAATAAGAATAAGAATAAGAATAAGAATAAGAATAAGAATAAGAATAAGAATAAGAATAAGAATAAGAATAATTATTATTATATTAATATTGGTAATTATAATGATGATAAAAACAATAATATTAATAATAATAATGAGAATAAAACAGCCCTAATAGTATCAACTACACCAATTTCACCGGCTCTCCTACTGTGCCTGCTTGTGCAAATACACAAGTCCCAGTCGTGGATACAACTCCTCGTTAAGCTGGATACAACTGCTGGCTAAGTTCTTCCCGCTAGTGTCAATAACATTAGTCCTGCAGTAATTGACGCAGATATAGACGGTATGGACACCACTGTTGATATAAAATCAATAGCCCATTCAATGTATAGTATGTTACGTTCAGCATCTGTATATTCGATTATACCTTCGCAGTAGATATCATAGTCATTATCAGCATGAATAACTAAAGATATTCATTCTTAAAACTCATATGTAAGATCTGAGAACATATCACCTCGTAATTCCTGGTAAGCAGTACAGAATTACAAAATCACTTCTAACTTAGGTCATTCACCCTATGAACGTTGTATAGCAATAGTATTGCAGTCCGGTACTGCTGTCATAAAAATTAGAAACATGCTTTGAAATTATTAAAACTAGTTTCACACGCTGGTCATCCAGAAGGACAAATTTGTTAGCACTAACCTATGTACGTCGACTGATATTATAAAAAGATTTCAAAGAATATTATGTATGACGTCATCATGCGGTAGAGGAGATACAGCTGCCTTTAATTAAGGAGTATGTTATCAATCTAGTACACGGGCTGAGAAATCTATGTACAGAGCAATTAATCAATATAGACGTTCCGTACCATTAGGAAATGCAAGGGCATGATATAAGTGGTAGAAGTACTTTTAAATTCTGTTGTGTAGCTCAGAGGGATTCTTCATTACAGTTGCAACAGTCTTTGTCACACAACCGCTGTTACATGGAAAGTGATTAGTCACATCACATCTGTAATTACCATTCGTGTTAATAGGAATGCCAAGTTGCGGAAAGTTACTCTCAAGTTGAAATAAACTCATATCGCAGCCATTCATTGCTATAGGTACTCCAACGTGATCATCATTGTCGTTTCCAATGATTCCATTCGCCATAGATTCCTGGACTTCATTCATGTTTCTCGATTTAAATGCTCTTGTCAATTGCGATATATTTCGGAATATTTGTTGTTCACTTGGAACCAAATATTGATGGGGCTATGCTATTCGTATTGAATTTTTCATCATCGCAGCCCTCATATTCCTTCCTGGATGCGCAGTTCCAGCATCGAACTAAAACTTTATGTCCCTATCGTAGAATACAACATTCAAACCAATATTTTCATCTCTTTTCGGTTTACATGCCCATCCTGCTGGTACTCAGCTTGCAGCAACTGAATTGAAACGGCAACATCTATCAGCATGGGTTTCGTACGAAATTATTGTATATTACCAAATCACCTTCAATGTATATTAAATCACAAGCCATACCAACTGTACGACTGAATGCAGTATTATCATACTTTAAACCTCTACAGTTTAGTACATGTCTGTCCCTTTTACTTTTTGTCCGATATCTTCGCAAAAACTTACAGCATGTGAAATTAACTGCATTTACCAACACTGTCTCATCTTGTTGAGATTCTACAAATAATATCATATTGTTTCACCCTCTTTCGCAACAAGTGGCTTGTAGTCTGTCTCCTCTTCATCCAATTATCTTACCTCACTTCTGGGAACAGCTTCAGCTACATCAACTTCAAGAAACACAGATCTGTCATGTATGGAATCATTTCTATAAGACTCCGCGTCGTCGTCATCATCCATGTAGTTTGCTACAAGTTCTAGTTCAGCGTCTGCATCTGAAGCAGGTGTCACGTAGTCAAGAAAATGACACCTCTTCCATGAGTGCATGTCACTCATGTATACTATTGACACACCTATTTCTTTCCATACAAATACGTTGCTACGGTTACCCACAAATAATCTGTCCAGAATTCGCATTTTGGTTTTAACCACGTCCGTACTGTTTAAAAGACCAATTTATATTCGATTATTGTCCTCCGTAACATGTGATCTGTTATTTTAGTCAATGTAATCTGCTATTTTGTCAATGTAATGTGCATCAATGTCGTCGTTTATGCAGTTTTACATTTCCCAAGTATCATAATCTACAACTCCGCATTGAGGGGCATTGCGACTTATTATTGTTGCGTTTTCCGCTGTTACTTTTACATTTCTTCAGCTGTCAAACACATACAACCAGTGATACCCTCCCGAATACTGATAACATCGTACATCAAACTTCCCGAAACTTTTCTGGAAATCACCATATCACTCACATTTCCTCATGAAACTAACCTCGTTTTCTTCACCTTTCCCCACTGCTCAAAATTTCTCTTTTTTTATATCAATCACAATCAACTATACAGCTGTATTTTGTAGACCGTAATCATACGTCAACGTCCCCACAACATCTTTACGAACAATAACATCCATTTTTGTTCAAAAAAGAGTAAGTACCGCCTTGAAATTGAAAATTGCACATCTACCACGTTTCTCTCGTGCTTTGGATGCGGGATGGATGATTCCTTTCACGTCAAATCCTCGCCTGTCGCATATTTGAACATCAATAGTGGAAGATATATTATTTCTGTAACACCTAGCATTATCTATGACAATCCAGATTACTTTACATCTCGGTAAATGTCTCCGGATCCTGTGGAGGAGAACCGCCAGTAAACTGACAGTCTCAATACAATCCTGGGTAGTATCTTTTTGTACAAAATCGTTAAAAAAATAGAGACTATCTTTGGTCTGGGTTCTACTTTCAGGTCCCTTTCTCGTTGTACGTAATGAATCTAATATGTTTCCACATCCTCTTCTGATTAATCCTTTCCCTCTGTTACTTTTACTTCCTGATCTTTTCATTCTATTCGTTAACTGTTGCACGATGAAACACAGCTGTACCGTACCACGAAATCCCACGCCTGCCAAGAAACTGCGATAAATACTCGCGGTGACGTATTCGTTCAAGCTTCATCTTATAGTCCATATAAATGACACCTCCCATTCCTGCTTCTTCATTCTTCGCCTTACTCATAATGTCACTTATTCTCTTGGGCTGCGCGTATGACCTCTGCATATGAGCCATGTACAGTTCTATTTTCATTTTACTGTCAGCCATATCTACTCAACCATTTTCTGAAAAATATCACTGATAATGTCTCCAACTTCAATAATTGTACTGAACCCTGCCAAGAATTCAGTACACAGCTCGATTTCCTGTTTAGAACACCATGTTCTCCAAGTAGAGAAAACAGAATGTCATACAATGCGTCTCTATCACTGTGGGATATATGCGTCACCTAATTATATTTTAAATACTCCGTGACACCTTGTGTCCTATTCATTGCCTTTTTTTTATTATCTCCATCAGTTACTTCAGAGTCTACCAACGACTTCATATTAGCCATGTTTTCATAGACAAGTCCATTAAGATTGTAGTCTATACAATTTTTCCGCTTAACACCACCTTTCGATATTGTTTTTACCAATAGAATAAATAATCTTCTCCCCTGCTTTCTCAATTCTGTATTTTCTGTAGAATCCTGCCGAGACTTCCGCCACAGACTCTCAACATACATCTTTCCCAACACTGCAGGAATTTTTTGAATCTTGCCATTGTACTTCACTCTCTTTGTACTCCACGACATATGTTGCACATTGTTCGACCATAGAATGAATTTTACGGCATGCTCAATTTCCATTTCATTAAAATAACGCCCTCCATAACTGTTGCTCACAATATGACCACTTCCAATCATATCCAAGCTATTATCTCGGGAACATTTCCATGCAACACAGAAATCTCTACTCAAAACTGATGCAAATACATTAGTATCCCCACTTGCGGATGCTTCCGCATTTACAACTGCACAGTTTACAAATGTTTCGGCACCATTAACACCCACAGTACAAATCATATCCTCTATATTGTAACTAATGTCATCTGAAAATAAAATGGAACTGTGATCGATGCCATTTTCATCCATGTCCATATCAACTTCATTTTCTCCATTAGGTTGTAAAAGACGCTGCACATCTGTGCCTGGGATTCGGGCAATAAATATTCTCTGATGACGCTTTGATATACTTCCATTTTTGCTATTTCCAGGACTCTAACAATGCCGTCAATAATTATGTTGCTTCTACATTTCTCCTTTATTAATTCATCATACAACCCGATTCCATCTTCAGAAAAGTTACGTTTAGAATCCTTCTAGTACAGCCGGCGACAGCTTCAACAAGCGCTTTAATGAATTTCAGCGGTAAATCTCTAGCCCGTTTATACCGAAACAATCACTTCGGAATATTGACAAAAGAAAATCTCGAAATCCCTGCCCATTCAAAAAGCCGACGGGCCTCGGTTGAAAATGCTTTCTTCGAAGCCTTTTCTCGATTCATAAACGAATCAATGTAAATTGTACAATTATCGTGAGGGACGCAGTGATATGAATTTTCGTCACTTGTTTCGAAAGAAATGGTTGATAAATTTAGTTTGAAATATTTTTTGTCAGAATTCGTCAATGCTGTCGATGGACAATTGCCCAGATTTTGGATGCAGCGATCGCCAGCTGTGGTCCGTAATTTCACATGGAATATTAATTGTTATTGCTCCCCACCACTTGGAAAGACAAAACCCAACAGAATTTATCTTTTCTGTAATTTTATATACGTTTCGTCTTAAGAATTTTTGTAATTCAAAAAATACAGGATGAAACACCTGACTATTGGCCAACTTTCAAGAGATGTATACATCCCGTAACTATTGAACTCGTTTCAAGCACACGGTGTCACTTTCCCTCCCCGCTCCGTTCGATCTGATTATTTCTGTACTTACCCTGCCCGGGTAGAAGCATATTCTGGTCCTCTATCGCACAATAATTTTCTACAGTGTGACGTATGGCTAATGGAACGTAGAAAAATTTTCTGTTTCACGTCCAAGAATCAGAAACAGACATGAAGCTTCCCACCGCTCATAATTCATATTTTCCTCATTTCCCCTTGTACTAGTGTTCTTATTATCGCACAGACTGTCGCATTTTGATCCCTAATGATGGCAGTGGAATGGTTCAGACTGCTCATACACTGCATATCGTACATTTTCCATATTATATAGTTTGTAACTATACTACAAACTTACACTAACTACCCACAGTGTTATATCAATAAAGTCTCCCCTCTTTCATTGTACAGAACAATACAGTTACGTGTCTCCACAAAACAGTACATTTAGGGCACGATCGTGTATAATTGTGTCAGGATGACACATGTCCTGTACTACGGCCAAGAATTACACATGAATTTTGTATCCGATGAACATACATTTTGACATGTACAGGGTTAGCACATTTCATTATTGTATTGTCTCCCGCAATATTAAAGTTTACACATTTCTCTGTTACAGGAAAATCCTGTAACCCGAGAACCCTTCTATCCAAATATCAACAAAATTTCATCACACTTATTTAACGTGGTTTCGACCCTCACGACGAAACCGCACCCTCCATTAATATGAAATTTCTCAGTCAAGGAAAGCCAGTTACGAATCTCTACATACCAAAATTATCAAATTTTAGACGAGGGCACCCACCGCTACTGTCCAAATGTTTGGTAAGGCACAATTTCCTGATCTGTATCGCACCAGCTGGTAATTTAATAACTTGATTAAACTATTCAACCAAAAAATGAATTAGTATCACCTATACTAATTAAATTACTGTTAAATAGTCTCACTAAATGCAATGTTTGAAATGGCCCATTTCCCATTGAGAATGAAACTCACGTACTTTCGATATCAATTGTACTGTCTCTCACGATTACATTTATTGATCGTTATGGAATGGACATATGAACGACGTTATAATTTTGTAACAGAGAAATTCAAAAATTACTTCATCGTCATAGATTTAACCTAATGCATACGTTATAGATACGTTATAGATTCAACATAACGAATATGATATTGAAGTCGAAATTTAACAGCTACTAACAAATGAAACCTACCACGATGAAATTAAAACAACAACTAACAAATGAAAGCGACAGTGATGAAATGAAGATAAAAGCTTTTTGATCAACACACCAAACCTTTTTCGGATTCTTGGCTACATTGCCAACATTATATTTGAACATTTAACCATTTGTCCCATTTATTTCATTATCCAAATAAGAAGAAAACAATGAATAGATACAGCCCTTCGCCCATCAAAGCTGCAGTGGAGAAAGAAAAAAGAAAAAATGAAGAGAGACTAAGCAAAATTCACAACAACAAATGTTAATGAAAATAATCCATCAGCAACAGCAGCAGCAGACTGCAACAAGAAAGTCTTAATGAGATCATGAAGAATGAAGAACCTCAACAAAAATGTTTTTTGTTGCAGCAATTATCAGATCAATTACAAAACAAACCATCAAACCAAGTCCTTCAACCAAATAGTGGAAATGATGATGATGACGACGAATCAGACAAAATAGAAAAAATGAGCATCAATAATAACGATAATAAAAACGATAAAAACATCATAATTATTACTAATATACTCGAAATTGAAAGGGATATATACCAACAGATATATAGTTGATTAAACAATCACAGCGCCATTTCAACTGCCTATAGTTCTCATATCACGGGAACCATTAATGAATCAATTTGATCAAGTAACATAAATCGAAAGGCTCAACAAGTGGTCAAGAAGTCTGAACATAGAGAATTTGTCACTTGAAAGTAGAATGATATAAATTCTGGCCATCCCCTGAAAGGAGTGATGATCAGAACAATTAAAAACTTTCCAAGTTTCTTTGGATCTTCTCATAATGGAAACATTTCGAAATGATGAAAAATATGAAAATATTTCATCTGATAAACACATAGATTGTATTTCACACCGATTAATTTAAAGAAGGAAATTAAACGATGGAAAGACCTCAGAGAAAAGTTGCACGAAGATTATTCATGTTCGAATCTCCGCTGGAAGAGGTAGTACATTGAGTATTTAGGGTATGGCATTACAAGAAAATCTGAAAGATGAATTTGTAAATCCCACGAAGCTAAGAATGAAATTTTTAGTGCGTGTACTTTTAGCTGTTGCTAGATATGTACTGAAAAAGTTGCAAGATGAGAACGTCGTAGGAGTTAATGACGAAAACGGTAACGAAATTGCTTCATTTTTGGACCATGGGTGGATAAATAGATTTATGGACTGAGTTAATATTGTTCCTAGAAAGAAATGTGGGAAGATGATGGTGAGTTATCTGAAGAAAAAGAATATTGAGAAGCATGTTTCATATCACCTAGAAATGGTTTGAAGGATGTTTACTGCGAGACAAGGTCAATATCAAGATATCTATCCTCTATCTCATTGAGTGGCACATCAGCCGTTGACAACACTTTTTGAATGAAGTGTTTTACGTCTGGAGAGTTGGATTCGAGCTGTCAATTATGTGCTTCGTTGAATTATTCAGCAATGTAATTTTTCTCTGTAAATTCAGCCCATATTGATCTCTCGATATCATGGAATTCCTCAGCTGATATACTTCGTAGTTTATTAAATTTATGTTTTTTGCAGATCGCTTCTTTTGCGATACTTTTGGATGTTCCACCTCTTCCTCAGAAGATGAGGAACTTGATTCTGTTGTAAAAACATGTGACCTGAGAGTTTTCGATGTCAATTGTTCTGAACATGCTCTTCTTCACGAGAATTGGAATTGTTTAAATCGGATATTTCAATACACATGGTCATCTCAAAATGTCGGAAATGGTGTATGAAGCATGCCGTCATTATTCGCCCACAGATGGACATTCATCAAAATATACCACATGTAGTAGTGTCGGGAGAGAGAAATTTCTGTATGCAAAAATTGTTGACATGTGTCAACAGACACAGTTCAATCAGGACGCTGTCCTGTTTGTTTGAACTGTGATATGTCTCGGTGGTGGAACCGGACTACACATGGTGGAACCGAATCAAACATTACTGAATGTTTTTCTAGTATTAATAGCAATTAGTGGACTAGGAAAAATCATAATCCTTCGCGATAGATGTTCTTTACCATGACCGTATCTGAATCAAAATCAGCAGCAACAACAAAACAAAGAAAGGTGTATTAGACCATGAATATGTTTTCCTTCAAAAATCCTGCGAAAGAAATGGAACCGATTCCTATAATAAACTTATCCAGTTACAATGATCAACAACATTATTACTTTTCATTTCAGAATATGCAGAAGTTGAAGCGACAATCAGTTTATGTTTGGCTATACTTACTAGGTGGAAGGTTATCAACAACAACAACAATATCAAAAAAAATAACGACAAAAATAACAATAACAACAATAACAACAATAACAACAATAAAAATAACAACAATGATAAGAACAACAATAAAAACAATAACAATGGCACTAATAATAACAACGACAAGAACAACAAGAACGAAAACAATGACAAGAACAATAGCAATAACAATAACAATGGAAATGAAAAATAAAGACAATAAAGATGGCAATAAAAAGAACAACTACAAGAACAATGACAAGAAGAACAATAATTACGACAAAAATTGTAATGTACCTGGTGGTATTAGTAATTATAATTATGATAAAAAACTATAATAATAAATATAGTAATAGTCATTTGAGAAAGGGAATAAAACAAATACATGAAGGAAAACATGAGAAGTCAGTTAGTAATCAGCATAAAATTCATCATCTTCATCATCCCCAAGATTAACCACCACCACCACCACCACCACCACCACCACAATAACCACCGATACTGCCGCTACCAGCACCTCCTCCTACTACACATGTTCATAATAACCATAAGTAGTAGGGTTACGAATGGAATGTATGAAACCAACAATGGATCTATAATAGATAATAATAATTATTATTATTATTATTCTTTTTCAATATAAGAAAACAGAAATGGATCTATAATAGATAATAATAATGACAATAGTTATCATATTAACTAAAGACACAACAATATTAATTATAATACAAACAATTTGCATATTGTTTCAAAATATAACAACAGTAATAATAATAGTAATAATAATATAAATTTGTATACTAATAATACTAACAGTAATGGGTGTGGTGGTTGTATTCATAATTATAAAAATATAATTGATTAGAATAACTATAGTAATAAGAATACGATTTGTAACAAACTTTCCCATAATTTATAACAAACTTTTCTAAAATATGATCAAAGAAGAAACAAATACTTTGCATTTTACAAGAAGTTGGATCTTGAATTATTTATACAACGACGTTACCACTACATGGACTTACAAGATGATCATTGCATGAACTGCACATCATGGAAACGGTTAACAAGAATTTTGTAGCAAACGTTTATATAGAAAAGCACGGAAGGATCAGACAGTTTGAAATTTGTAAGAACCTGGAACTTAAGTTATTTATACAAAGACATTGTCTCTACCTTATTATTGTTATGAAAAGGACATACTTTTGCTCATAATTATTCTGCATTATAAATCCTGATGTCCACATCATTATTACTACACGTCGAGAGTTTATTTATCAAATGAATCCTGCAACGTGTTTCCAACGCTCTCCATCATACTTATATCCGCTGCCTTTGCCATCATGATGAAACCTCCTTTCTCAAACTGTATACCGTACTACTCACTGTTGGTATCAGATGGGAAGTAGCATGGCAGTACTCCATCCACATCTTCCATACGTTGAATCATTATCTGTCTTGCATCACCGAAATTCAGGTGTTTGTTCGCTAATACCAAAGAACGTGAATACTCTTCGCATTTTGAAAGAATTCTTGTCCATGGCCTCTTTTTTACTATTCCAACTCTCTGTGATTTGCTTCCAGATCTCACTGCAACATCTACAGGCACGTTATCTGTCGTCCCCACAAGTATTCCAGCAACCACGTTCTGCTCCTTGGCAACCTGAATGACTCCACCGGCGTTACCATCAGTACTCTTCTTTTTCTATATATTTCTGTCTCAAAATTTCCTCATTATTGAGGGGAATGCCTGCGTTATGTGCTGCTCAGAAGGTATATAATAGATTCTGAGATATTTCAATCCAAGTGCTAGTAACATAGTAGCGGTGTTCATATTCTTACCCTTCTTCTCCATTCCGGTAGTAACCCATGCATGTATTTCTGACATGAACAACTTCATTGTATTCTTTCCAAGACTATTCCCCTGTGGTGAACGGTATTCGTACCGCCTTTTTATCTCCGTTTCTTCCTTTACTGCATCATGAACGAGCATGTTCTTTAAATATGGACACGCTTGTTGATCTGTTGGAATAGGCGTCTGCCCCTTCGAAATATATGACATGGCGACCTCAGCTTCTCGATTCAACACAGTTAGATCTTCTTTCTTATCGGTCATATTGAACCGTGCTTTATGTTTTTCATAACCTTGTTCTGTCCGTCAGACTCGTCTGCACTTCTCATATTGGGGCAGTATACCATTCCACTTCATGCAATCCCCATTTAAAATTGCTTTGTCATCAGCTTCAATTTCTGCTTCCGCATCCAGAACCGCACTACTTGCTCTAATTATGCGCCGAAGTTTTAAATCAGAAACACCATTAGAAACACCGTTACGGTACACTGAGGAGTAAAACATAAAAGGATCACGCAGAAATCTGGCTGTGCAGCAAAATATCTGCTTGCGTCAATGTAGCGATGTACAAATGTTGTTATCCTAACTTAATATCTTGGTACTGTATGTTGGAATCCATTTTAAAATTAAAATGTTGCTACTGTATGTTGTAGCTCCATTTAATTGGAGTTGTAGTTACAGTAACAAGACATGAAAATAATTTAAGTAGTGATGTGTAGGTACTGTTTATAATATGTATGAAAGTAGTTGTGAAAGTACTGATATTTTCTTGAGTTTATATCAATGTTAAAATTTTTTCCATTTTCTATCAATTTTCATTCGTGTACTACGTAGTAGCATTTTTTCAGTTCGTAAACCAATTATTTGAAATATTTTAATTGTGGGTCTATTGGAGTTTAGTAGGGTAACAGCTGTGTGAATTTGGAGGCCAAGGAGTGATTTAATTTTTAAATTAAATATTTTAATATTGCACAATCTCCTATAGACCCTTAAAAAAGACGATCAAACCCCTAAACTCCCATATTCACAAGAGATCACCGCACTGATGAGAATTGTTTTCTATAATTTTAAATGAAAGTTCCTTACATGAGATACGAAAAAGACTTATATTCTGTTCACGTCTGAACTTTATTAAGACGTTTTTTGTTCGTCATGCATTGCTATATCATCTAGTAAAATCTTGTTTTAATTGTACACAATATCGAATGATAATAATTCGGTACGGCAATTGAAACAAGAATGAATTAAATGATATGTTCACAAATTGAGTTAATGGCACTTCTCATTTCGGTTGAAAGCTTTACACCTGAAGTAATAAAATGAGGTATAGAAAGTTGTAACGAACCAAGGGTACATGGACCCGTATATGATGCCTCAGCTGCCCAATACTTACGAGAAGGAGTCTTGACTACTTTCCATGACATTTTAAATGCATTTACCGTTGCCGCTTTTCAATCTTGAAGGTGAGATCCACATGGTATCACATTTAACGTCTGAATAGGACTTAAGAACGAATGGGAAGTTGAATCAAAATTGGCTGTATTCATTCTTAATATTGGAAAACTAATATATTCGCTTCTATCTGAATTATCTTCCCTCAATTTGGTCCAGAGACGGTTTTCTCCAGATCGTCCTGCCAAGAACTCTATAGGTCTGTCATCATTGCTTTGGTTCCATCGTACCGAACCTAAAATTCGGAAGAGTTGATTATCACTAGTTCCACTTTGCCGAATTAAAAGTCTCTTACGATTCTCTGCGTCATTCGTTTCATTCATTTCTAAACATTGTAATATGAAAATGTTGATTCTGTATACACAATCACAATTATCATACTTTCAAATTAATGTAACAATAGGTAACATATTCCCTTGTCTCTTTTTATGCTAGTTTTACTGTATCTGAATTCACATCAATTATAATATGAATGCTAGGCTACAGTACATACGAATTCAGGTAATATTATTCTAGATTTTCGACTGCGCTAATTTCAGAATACGGAAGCAAGGAAAGATATCACGCTGCACTAATACGAAATCTTGCGCCACCAGCAAGAATATTGATAAGTCTTACTTAATTTTTTAATTACAGCATGTGCAAACAAAATCTGGGTCCCCTAAAATTTTACCCCGCAGTGCACGTTTGTATCTTTTCACTCCTTGAAAAGTACTAAAAGCGTCCAAACCTGATGAAGAGAGACATGAGACTTACTCACTCCCTTCATCGTTCAACTTTTTGTATATAATTTCCATCTTCTCTGATGCGTGTAGACTCATTTATCATGGCTTTCATCTTACTTCCATCTGTGGTCTTCTGATTGGTGAATCTAAAATTGGTTCAGTTTTTCACAAAATTGCTTGATCTTCTCATAAGTCTAAACGACATGGGAAGAGTATTGGTACAACTGAATATTCGGCAGCTGGTTCTTTGCTTCTATCGATGAAGGAAAATTGATACGAAAATCGTTTGTGTATTACTCAGTTTTGAGTGCATTGTGATTGTATTCATTTTATGAAAATCAATTTGAATGATAATTCTCTCCAAAGTATTGTCAATCAATCTCTACTTAAACTGACCATGAGTGAGAGAACTTGGACTGTTCTCGTCTTTTCTTCTTAGTTTACTTTCTTAAAATTATTTGCATTTAGAATAAACTGAACGTTATTCGCTTCTCTCATACTTGGTATGTCTTCTCGGCCGCTGAGGCCAACTAAAAGATCAACAGCCTCAGAGCCGAGAGAATTTTTAGTCTATGGGGCATGAAACTGCATATCTTGCACGTCTAGCCTTTCAGGGGAAAATGGAGCCTCAGAAATGTCTCGTTGATCCTGTTTTGATTGTGTTAAATAAAGACAGGCTAGAATACCAGGCATAAAATAAACAAGATTGTCAAAATTAGAAAACACCCTATTAGTAGCTGGAATTTAGAGCTTAAAACTATGCTAAATTTTCTTATTTAAGAACAAGCTATTAGGACTAATTGCAAAAATCTTGATTATTTGTAACCGTGTGATTCCGGCCGTGCTAAAATAAAGGGAAAAATAAATTATTATTACCAATAAACATTTCTTTCAGCGCTACCAGCCGTTTGTACACAAAACGCAAACATTAAAAGTTTTGGAAATTTTGATGTTTACGTTTGGTATGCCTACACAAGCCATGAGCACAAACAGTTTTTGGACCCAAAACATTTGATGAAACGACATCAAATCCGAAAATGTTGTATCAAATTTTCAAAATTTTATATCGTGCCAAACACAAACGCAAATTTCCAGCCAATGAAAATACATGTACCCGAGTTGACATTTGCATTGTTGAAAAATTGCGCTGTCATTTTTTCTGATTTTCCCCACCTTTTTTCCCTGTCGAGTAGCAGGTGACTCTTCATTATTATTACCCAGAAAAATCACCCAAGAAGAGTCACCTGCTACACGATCAAACACACATAAACGGTATGGCCGGTTGTTCAAGCGCTATGCCGTCTGTTACTGATTTGAAGGGAAAGAAGTGTGGTAAGAGCCTCTCGGATGACGAGCAGATGGCTTTGATGGACGCATACGCCATTGTGTCTTTTGATAGTGTGACGTGTGGAAATCAAACTGCACCGCGATATCAGGAAAGCTTAATGATAGCGTTCTTGCAAAAAACCGTTGCCCTTCGACGGATGAGATGACGGAGGAGATTAACTGTAGACGTTGGAATGAACGTTCTGTGGTGAGTTACAAGCGCAAGGTAGACAATGTTAGGTCAAAATGTTCAAAGTTCCACTCGATGGTAAAACGAGCAGAAGGAGTGGTAGTTACGGGATCTCCGACAGAGATCGGAATATATGTATGCACGACCTACTGGTATAATGGCAATCCGACTGATAAGTAAATCATGTACAAGATTACAGTTGGAGCAGAGGACGCACCCAATGTCGGAAAGTCTTTTCTATACGCGATGATTCTAAAATACATCTAATCTCACAAAGGTCTCCGCCACATTGTAAATGCATCTTCTGAATCATTACAGACAAGTGAAATCGCATTTGGCTCGACTCTATCACTTCCACTGTCAATATTTTCAAATTCACAGGATGGTGACGAAAGCATCAGCACCTACAGCGAGAACCATTCTCGTGAGACCACTAGGCATCGGATGAAGGCCGCAAAGAAGGCGAAAAATATTGCAACGCAGCGCAAAAGAGATTCTGATGTGATTTCTAATATGTCATCATCTATCAGAAGCTTGGCTGAATCTAGGGAAAAAAAGAATGGAGATGCATTCGATTCCGACCATAGACGTTACAACCCGTAATAATGCTTCAATGTTCAATTTGTATGAGATTTTAATGGGAACTGCCAGATCTGATCTGGCCGAGGGAACTACTGGAAGAAAAATCGCAGAATGGCATGCATAACTCCC
>JAULBU010040139.1:0-34698 GCA_032358235.1 Odonthalia washingtoniensis | reverse complement strand
CAGTCGAAATGTTCCAGGGTTCCATGGTCTATTCCAGGATAGGGATACTTCATCCGGATTTTGGGTCGGTCCAAGTAACATCAACCTCATCATTCAGACCCGTATAAAAGGAGCAAGAGCGTTTCGATTCAATATGTCCATTCCAAGAACTTTTGAATACCTTCTGTTCTTTTACAGCATTTCAGTTGTATCGCCCTTTATCAGAGATAAAAAGACGAACAACAAACGTTGAAAAAATTTGGTAAATATTAAACAGTTCACTAGAACATGAATTGGGTTCATTTTTCAAACACTTTGCAAAGCCTAGGCACGGATTGGTCAATCAATCGGCATTCAACTAGACACTGAATTAATTTACTCATACGTGTATTACAACTTGGACACTTCTACATTCAACGTTATTTTATTCAAAGCTATTGGATTTTCCCCTTTGATACAGGAGAAAACGCTCAAACAAACAACGGACCTGTGAATGAAGAAACATTGGTGTCTCCTGATGCTTGGAAGAACACAATTGTGCAGGATACATCATTTTGTTTCATCACTGACTCAGTTTTTAGCAACCTGGACGAAATATTGGTCAATGTTACAATTTATGATGTCGATTCAATTTGTAAATAACTCCCTTCTTGCTACATTTATTATGTAAACCAGACTGCTTGGAATTACCACAATTATTCTGTAACCTGATTGGTCATATGTGCAAGGCTCTGAACATCACTGATCCACAACCTGATTCTACTCCAACAATATCGCTGCGAGAAATTCCGGATGTCTCCACTACTTCTTCAAAGCGTGGACGGTCTCCAAGCTTGGCCAAAGACGGAAGAAGGAGAAAAATCCAAAGTCCCAGGAAACGGGAGAAATTCAACTGATGACGAAATGGAAATAGGGCAACAACCAACACAGGAATCAAGATCAGATGTGAAAGATGAACATGAAATATAACCTGCAGCTTCAAAGAAATTTCCCATAGAGGCTCAGGATGAAATGGAATTGTTGAAGGAAAGTATGCAGATTTATTGCTGTTGCTTCAACTCCGAATTTCAAGCCCTCATTGATACAAATGAGGATGGTACTGGTCAGACTTTACATGACAAGATGGATTGAATTCTTACAGACCCTCCATTGAACATCAGGTTCAATCAGGACAGTCTGAACTCAGAACATGATCGATTTGTTGACGGAGACATGAAATAATGCGTGGATTTATGTGATGAAATGTTGACAAAGGGAAGTAATGCACATTTCTTTTGCTCCACATTGCAATTCTCATGTTGGGTCGAAAAATGAAGTTTTTGAAAGTGCTCATCTCATTGTACAACCAGAAAGAAGATGAGATTGGGAAATATATCAAGATGTAGACAAGTGAATTCAGCGTGGAGAATAATACCCTCTGCTATACGAAGGAAAGGGGTTACTATACTTCGGATCCAAGGAACACCGTCTGTCGCATCTTTCGGTTGTTGAATAAGCATTCCAATTCCAGAAGAATGGTATGGAATGGAACCACGCATTGAGAAGGGTAAACCACAGTCGTTCCGGATCCATTCATTATGTTCATCCCGGAACATGTAATGATATGAAAAAAACTCAAGGGTGTCTAACAAGGAAAACGTATTCTTACCAACGGAAGTGAAACAACCTGGTGATAAATTAATGCTGCAGCCTGAACAAAAATCGATACAATGGATGATGTATATTATTGGGAAATTTACACATGCCTGCCAGTTGGTTGTGGATCCATGCGCGGGTACATTTTATGTGGCAATGGCATGTATGATTCTCCCCAAGCACAGGAAGCTTGTTGGCGGTGATATAGCTGCACATTGTTTGGAATGTTGTTGTATTCCACGGGTTGCCGTATTTGCTCGACAGTTACTGAACGATGAATCAGATATAGTCCGTACAGAAGAATAGCTTTCTGCGCCAAGATTATTTCTGAAAGAACTAGAATCCATTGAAGTGAAATGAAGAAGAGATGTGTGGGATATCCCCGTTGGAAATAATGCAGTTCAGGCTTTTCCGAAGTATATTCGCCACTTTCTTTCAAATGTCGTTGGGGATGGAAAGTTGTACAATAAAGGTCGTGCCATACCTTGGGACAACTGGACGCCAAAATGGAAGCTTGCCTTTAAAGGTATGAAAAGAGAAGCTCTGCCTGAAAATGAAGCCGGGGATCTAGGTTTGTCTGTGAAAAAGTCTACCTTCAAACTTGACAAGTCCAGTTTAGGAGTTTTGGCAGAAAAATCTCTTCATACAGATTTTTTTTAAGTTCACTGCTATGGAACCTTGGTTTACGGAAATATGACCGGGATCAATGCGCTTACGAAATCATATGGTAATAGTTTGTTGTCAGTAACTAAAGATCAGTTCTGGAAATACACCGCCAATTTGGATCATGTATTCACAGCCGATGATGGTTAAAAATATAAGTCTTGGATTGTAGCTGCTTCTTGATGAGTTGCAAGGTACATAAATGATTTTCATAACCTGACTGGTAATGAAGCATCTCATGTGGACCGAAATCATAATCTAAGACTTGCAAATTGCGTCTTCGAGCAGAATAGGAAGTTGAAAACTGATGCAGTGGTATCTTCGTACCAGGTTTTGGAGATTCTCGCTTTAGTTCTCACTTCAAGTGGTGAAGGGATTTTTCTTGATTATGGTCCTAATAATGTTCATCATGTTGTTGCCGATTACTAATACAAATTTCACAAATATTTAATAACATAAACTAATATAAATAATTTCACTATACAGTATCGATGTCATGACAGGCGGTCATGTTGAGAATATAACATACATATTATTACTTGTATCAGTATCATCATTATATATATTTCCCATTCCTTTATGTTTCGTACACATATTGTTGAAGATATAATCTTCTTGTAATCTTCTAATGTCTCATGCAGTGTAAGAATACATTGTTGTGATAGTATCAAGTCTTAAAACACCGAAAATTATTTCAATGTGTACTATCTACTAAACATGTACGTAATCAGAATTTGCATTTATCTATACAAAATATTCTTGTTATTGTGTATTTCAATACTCCATTTGCATTTCATCATGAAATGAAGGATATTTCCCCACATAATGTGGGTGATATCGGTCACTGACATGGCATGTATGATTTCCAACTACCAGTTGGTTCCATTATGATGTGAAAAACCAGACATTGCAATTATTACAAGAAAAAATGGACAGTCCACACAAAAAATGCATAAAAAATTCCGCCATTCACCTACCCATATATCATTGTTACTAACAATCACGTATGGGTAGGCGGGGGTAATCACTATGAAAATGGGGGCACCTGTACTACAGATGCCTCCGTTTTCACAGTGACACTATGTCCTGAACTATTTCCTACTTTTCCATAGTTGGGGAAGACAAAATCTAACAACAAATATCAAAATCTCACATGTCATTCTACCCAAATATGAAGAACTAGATCAGTATTTACGACCCCACAAGGGCCGGTAAGTCATGTTCTGCTTCCCAACCTCCACAGGGTCGCAAATTATTTCCTACCTTTCCACAATTTCCATGTGTGGAAAGGTAGGAAATCGATTCCCCTTTCCCAGTTGGGAAGGGAAAAACTAACAACTAATATCTAAATATAAAAAGCCATTCCAACGACTAATTCTACCCAAAATTGAAAAGCTAGATAATCGTTTAAGATCTCGCAAGGATCGAGAAGTTCATGTTCTGCTACCCAACCTCTACAAGATCGCAAACGATTTATCACCTTTCCAAACTTGGAGATGAGGAATAGAGAGAACTTAGGAGGAGCACTTGATATGAGAAGGAAGGGGAGACAAAATTATCAGAAAGTGATGCAAAGCTTCCCTTAAATAGACATTTCACATCCATTTCAGGTACGTAAAATTTTATTGTTATAAATACCCTGTCCCCTCTTCAAATTATCACAGCAGTAATTTGAACAGGTGAACTTTTTTTTATAAATTAACCATCGACGTGTTGACAAATTGAATATGTAACGTACATATAGTTATGAAAACCCTTCCACCTCTTCAAATAATCGTAACAGTAATTTGAACAGGTGCAGGATTTATATAAATTACCCAACAATGTGTTGACAACCTGAACATGTGCCGTACATGTTCAAGTTGTCACCACGTTATTGGGTACTTGGAATCGTATCCTTATAAAATCCTTTCCGTTTATCATTAATTTCAATTGCCCAACGGGCATGTAACGGACACGTTCAGATCAATAATCTGTCACGTAAATGTGAATGCGTCTCTTTCAGCTCTTCAATGTAGGCATTCATTGCGTGCATTAAACGCATTGCTGGTGGCTTTCCTGCATTCATCTCTGAATTTTTGTATTGCCGGCGGTCATTCATGCACTGCTGTCATCACTTTCTTGATGCAATTTAATAAAAATCTTTTACAGCAATGCCCAAAATCGTGGCCCACATATTTTTTATGATTAATTCTCGCAACTGCACGTAACTACAAAACACTGAATGGCCGGCCTTCATAAACTTACCAGTTTTTGGACAATATGAATACCCCGAAAAAACCTACGATGTTTGAATGTCCAACCTACGATGGGTTCAATGAGGACGTTCATATAGTTAAAATAAAATAAATATTCCCGGCTACATCCAGTCTTATTCACCGCTTGAAAGTAGGCATTCATTCCCGGAAATACAGACGATATACTGCATCACTGATATTTGCTATGCATGTCATGCATAGAACATAGTACATATATTCAAAACTGGTACTACTAGTACTAGTTTACTATGGAATAATATGCGGAGTTGACACAATATCCACAACAAGAATTTTTACTGTAAACAATTTCCAGCTGGAAACTAAAAAGTTCCAAACATTGAGATCTTCATGTTAAGAAAAAAATCTCAAAATTGAAATCTCATTGTTTGGGATTTATGTTTGAGATTTAGTTTGTTTCCAGTCGGTAATTTTGTTCACAGTAGGAACATTTTGTTCCGCTACCTGTTCAGGAAGCTACTAGGTGCTGTACTGTATTACAGTACATTAGAATTTAGAAAAAATGCATATTTCAAAATTAGTCATGATATTTTTAGCACATTTCAACAGCACATGATTTTCGGGATGTTTATGTGTCTTCGAGTTAGGCTACTCTAAATTATTACAATTTGGACCAAAAGGATGATCAAAGGACCAAAACTCATGCACTTAGAAATTGTGTTTATGCAAAGGACATTCTGCCCAGGATTATATTAGATCATTGGAATTATATTAAATACATCACTATATTAAATAAGGGGTTACATAAATGTTCATTAAACTGCCTTGGAATGAATGAACTAATACATAAACGACCCTACCACTTTCCACTTTAGCATATCACCATCGTGTAGTAATTAATAATACGGAAAATATGGAGCGACATCCCCGAACAGTGCTTGAGTTATTACAACTTCAACATATTATTTCAAGTGGCACTGTGTTCAATTCTAGGGACTATGCCATGTTATCGCTATGCCGAATACAGTGAGATTAATAACAGAAAGCACCCATTTAATCATGATATTGTCACGAAAGACATTCCAAGTCATTTGACAATTTCTCTTCCTTTCTGAACTGTAACTCGAATTATGGCGAGATGTGCTCAACCAAATTGCTGGTTTTACTTCCTTATTTGGAAAGAAAGAAATTTACAGTGGGTCACAACACATTTCAGAGAACATAATTGCTCATCCATTTCTACATATGGCAACACACCTACTGCATATATTCCCAAGCGTTTAGAACCAATTATTATTTCAACGATTTCAAAAACACCCAATACTACATGTCAACATACAAGAAACTTCATTGGGCCTTACCTAAGAAGGATTCCACCTGATTTCTTCGTTTATAGAGTTAAAGAACAAGGGTTAAAATTAATGCGAGGACAAAATTTCGAGACTTTGGGACTTTTACCTACATTTATTGACCAATTAAACAACATTGGGCATTATTCAAAACTCTTGGCAAAAAATGGTGAAGAAAGTAGAGCTATTGCACTGAAATGTTCAAAAGAAGATCATTTTCAAAGAATGATGTTTTTACCTATTTCGGAACGATCACAGTTTGATGAGAATTTAGTGCAAAGTTTAATGGAGTCTTCCTCGTCAAATTTTTTGGAACGTACACACTTTTATGGAGCCCTATATTCGTCTTCAGTTTCAAAAGCAATGAGTTCGAAATTAGTACCTGTTTTTCAAACAGATGCAGCGCACTGCACTGGATCATTGAGAGGTACAATATTCACAATGTACGGGTCGGATGTAAATTATAAATGTGTACTTTTGGGTTTGATGATGGTATGTGACAATGAATGTTTTGAAACATGGCCCATATTTTTTCGCCATATAAAATCGTTACACACATCAATAGATTGGAAGTAGGTTACAATAATATCTGATAAAGATAAAGGTCTCACGTCTGCAATAATTAATATATTCCCAGGAAATCCGTCATTTACATGCTCTCAACATAGACAACTAAATGTTTCAAAGCATTGTTAAGCGAACGCTGTCCCAAATTTTTAAACAGTGCATGAAAACATAATCTCAGGAGAAAATTGAACGTTTAATCAATCAGCTTGAAAAAATGTAACTTCGTGCAGTTACATCAATAGAGTAGCAAGAACAGTACAATTTCCAGCCTACCACAAGAATTTATACGGTCGTACAACAACACAATCTGTTGAAGGAATGAATAATACATAAAAGGCGGTGAGAGAACTGTTCATTCCATCTGGCTTCATGCAAGCTGTTTTAGATGACTTTAAACGACATAATTCAGCATTATTCCATGCGCCATCCTGTAATTCAAATGAGGTACGATCTGTAGTTGAATCAAAGATTAAAAAACTTATGATTTCAGCACAGAGAACAGTTGGAGTCTCTATTAATATAAGCAACAATGATGACAAGGAAGCTCTCGTGTCATCTTCTGATGGTACACTTAATTACAAGGTGTCCCTTAAATATAGAACCTGTGATTATGGTCATTGCGATTTGGATAACTTTCCCTGTCATCATGCTACGAGATTGTACAATCAGTTTGGATTGGATTTAAAATTGTATTTAGATCGTTTCGATACAATTTCTACGCTGAAAACAAAATATGAAATGATTCCATCATACATCGTACCATCGACAAGTTCAATTTTACCATCAACTGACACGTTATATCTACCTCTTGCTGTCTCAAAACATCGGGCAGACAAAAAAAGAGAAGATTTATTTCCAGTTATGAATCAAACAAGAAAAGAAAATGTTCAAATTGTCAAGGTACAGGTCATAATCAAAGAACATGTACATCTACTTTGCTGTGATTTTTGTTTCTTTATGTTGTCCAATTATCTAATTTAGAGTAAAAATTATGTATTTTGATGTGAACGTCGTTTTTTGTACAATATTTGGTCATATGCTGCACTGTATTCTAATGTTCTTCTGGGAAAATTATCTACAGAGTAAAACTTCTTTATTTTACTGTGAAAGCATTCTTTTGAGAACTCAATTCTATATGTAAATGGTCTGATATGTACCTCTCACCATTCTAAATTCTTATTGCATTCTATCATTTTATTACATTATTGAATATTTTCTTTCGTGATTTCAAAATTGGAATTACTCTTGTCATTTATGACCCAAAATTTATTCCAATTTACCAATCAAACACGACATGAAATGTAAGGTACAGATAATACTCAAGAGATAATCAAAGAACATATACATCTACTTTCTTTTGATTGCAGTCTTCTAATTTCAATTTTCGAACAGTTATAATCTTCAGAGAATAAATTTGGATTCTGATGTGATCTCTTATTTCTAGTTGCTAATTAAATATCTCTCAAATTAAATTTGAAGTTTAAACATAGGTGCGGGCACTGAAATGTATTTCTAGAGGGAATTTTAAGAATTCTAATACGTGGTTTCACGTTCTTTCCTCACGTTCTTTCTTCTTAGGGATTTATTCAATTTCTTCTTCTTTTTATCTGTCTTCCTTTTAAAGGTAAAAACATCTAATAACGTTTATAGAAGTGCCTTCACTCTAATTAAAACGTTCCCTTTAAAATTGAAAACAGGATCTTTTCATGTATGTACATGTCACATGTACATGTCTTGGGTTTCTATCTCTGTAACCAAATTTACCAAATTTAAACGGGCCCAATTCTAAATCAAAAACTCAATTCAAGAACGTGTACATATGCTGTGTGGTGATTTTCGTGTAATTATGTATTTTGATGGGGGTTTTAGTGTATACACATTTTTTGTAAGTAGTCTAGTAAAATTTATGTACAGTATTCTAATGTGCATATTTTGTGTACACGCCGTCTGTCTAATGAATTTCATTCCTTTTATCTATCTAATTAGGTATATAAGAGGTTTATAGAAGGGTCTCTTTAAGACTTCATTCCTTTTACCGGTCTGTCTCTTTTTAAACTTATCCCGGACTTAATTAGGCGCTTATTTAAAAAGAAGCGCATAATTAAGTAAAATATATGAAAAGTCTTTTCATCTCATAATGACATAAACTCCAATTCGCGCACGAACTCCAATTTTACCAAAACCCTAGAAATGTTTCCTTTAAATTGAAAAAAAGTTCAAAACATGTTGTTTTCAGTGAAAACAAGATGTCCTCCTTTCTCTATCCTTCAACTGCAATCTTCAATTTTTTATGCAGGTGTAATAGAAGGACCACTTTTCAGATTACCAAATAGTTGGTCCTTATTTTCGGACACTTCAGTCTTTTTATGGAAAAAAATAGTTTCAACATTTCTTTTTGAAATGTGCAAAAAAGGACCCATAAATTTTGAAATGTGTATTTCTACATACAAAATAATGTGATGTCACTCGAACAATCTCAAAAATATCTTTTGCATTTAGAAGAATTTTGTCAATGATTTGTGTAAGCAGGTGAATTATGATTTGGCACAAGTACGCGGTCTCACCCGCTGTCGTTGCGTGCGATAGCTCGTGCATATAAAACTGATTATGAGAATGTATGATTATGTGCACTTGTGTGAAATACAACGCAGTCATAAAAGGCCCATCCTTCAATTATCAAACAATAAACGAACTCCTATCTCAACAGTTCCCCTCATATCTATTTTTAATTTCTTTTCCATTTTAATTTCTTTCTTTTTTTATGAGTGGAACAAAAGAGTAAGAACATGTATAAGTACGGGATGAAAACACAGGGGAAATAAAATGCAATCTGACGGTCTGCATACCAGAGAAATTCAACGCCACGTGGTAGACCATCAGCTTCATACCGTTCACCAGAAGCGTCGTATCGTTCAAAGTACAAGCAGCCTCTACCGAATTACAACCAAAATAGAAAAGCTACTGTTCGTTGCTTCAAGTACAAGAAGCTTGGACATTATCGCAATGAATGCCGTGATAAAAATTATCCTTCTCTCAAAAGGAATTGCTAGGAGTAGGATAAAGATATAGGCCGTGATGCTAATGTGGCTGCAGCTCGAGTATTATTCGAAATGGTGACTGATGAAGACAACAACGACCTTGCTGAAGAGGTTCCAATTTCTGTAAATGAATTTGGAGCATTGATAGTAGAAGGAACGGATGATGAAGAAGCTAAAAATAAGGATATATTTGATACATTGGTAGCTCAAGAAATCTTGGAATCAGGAAACCAGGTTTTTCGATAACCGGACAGGCGACAGTAGAGCACTATTCTATGTCCGGTAACGCCGATGTAAAAGCTCAAAAGCCTTCACATGCTTCTATTAACAGTGTCGAATTATCTGATACTGGAGATCCTTCTTCTAATATTTCTACCTATTTATTTAATTGCACAGTGGAAACAGTGTATCTTGTTGACTCCAAGCGAATGCCAGAGACCACCTCTAAATTATTCAAGGGCGGCGTACTTGATACAGGAGCCCAGAAATCAGTGATAGGACTTCGACAGCCATTGCATATTGCGATCACCACAGATTTGAGGCTTCTTTCAGACCACAAAGGGCAAGATTTAGATTCACCGACCAGACTCTTCCCTCACTTGGAAGAATAAATCTGTTTTTCCCTACCGCCGGAGGATTGAGTCGCATTATGATAAGTGTGGAGAATGCAAATATACCACTACTAATTGGACTTGATATCATCGCCGACCAAAGCTGGAATGTATTGACCATACAAAACAAACTGCACTCAGTGATTGAGAATTTGGAGATGGATATTACTCGGACAAATGGTCACGTTATTTTACCATGGTATACAGATACAGAAAAATATTTTACCAGTGAATAGCTTCACAAACTTCATTTGCACTTTATGCATCCATCAATCGATAAGATGTAGAACTTGCTGAAAAGGCCAGACCAAATGAATTGACCAACGAGAGACGGCATATCCTGGATGAAATTTAAAATGCATGTCAAAACTGTCAAACATTTTCAAATAAACCAATTACATTTCAAGTTAGGTTTCCTGATGAGGTTGTGTTCAACAAAGAGATTCGAATAGACTTATCATTTCTGGACAGTAAATCAGTCCCGAGTATCGTTGATGTAGGTACCAATTTTACTGCAGCTCGCTTCCTGGCAGGTGAACATACGAACTCAAATTGGGACACATTCCTTAATTACTGGGTATTACTTTATGCTGGATTTCCGTCATCTATGCTTACAGATCAGGGATCAGCATTCACATCCAAGCCATGGAAGGACAACTGCGATCGGAAAGTTATTAGTCTGCGGCATACTGGGACAGAATCGCACAATTCTCTTGGCACAGGAGAGACATACCATGCCATGATTAGAAGAATTTACAACGAGGTGTCGATGGATTATGCATCAACTTCATCCCGGATAAGGTTGACCATGAGTTTTAAGGTGATTAACAATACTTCTCGACCTCAAGGATTGGTTCCATCTATGATAGTATTTGGGATGATTCCTAGATTTCTTTTTGGAAAAACAAATTTGCCAAACTATAAGAATAGGATGGAAATAATGCAACCAACTAGGAAAGAATATGAACAAACAATAGCAGAACGAAGAGTTCAACACGCTCTAGATAAGAAGGTTCCACCTGCAGCACATTTTAGCTTCATCCCTGGACAATTAATCCATGTATATCGAGAGAAGCCAATTACGAAATAGACAGGACCCCATAAATTGATTTCAACAGAACAGAAGAATGTCGTGGTAAACGTTGGTGATAGTCAAGATCCAAGATATTTCAATCTAGCACAAGTAAAACCGCTTTAACTACCCTCGATTTGGTCTCTAATTCCAAATAAGACATCACTAGACGAAGTACCTCCAATCCTACCCCCAATTTCGGAACTAAAACGCCACTTGCCGGTGACTGAGCTGTTCGTCACAGAAGATTTTTCTCCACGTGATCCTCAGAACGGACAGTTCGATGATGCAAAAACTAAAGAACTTGAGGGATCTATGAAGAGAGGAACGTTCAGACTAGTTTTAAAAGAAAAAATAGGACTGGATCCAAATATCGTACCCTCTAGATTCGTATCAACAATTAAGCGAAAAGAAGATGGATCAGAACTGCTCAAAGATAGATTTGCGCTAGGTAGGCACCGAGACAGAGATAAGCGTCGCATCATCCACAACGCCAAAACTCTCAAACAAGCTTCAATTAGATTGATGTTAGCATTGGCAAGTGTTCTAGGATTCGAGATGTGGACAAAAGAATCAATCAAGCATATATTCAATCGGCTTCGGATTTGAAAAGAGAAAAATTCGTTAAACCAGATGTTTTGGAACTACCACCGGATCAACTTTTACAGGTGGTTAAATAATTGTATGGGTTAACGGATCGCGGAGATTACTTGGGGGGGACACTAATGGATAACCATAAAAGGAAACTCAAAATGGAACAGAAACACGGAGATTTTTCGCTTTTCTTTAAGCAGATATCTGACCGTATCATCGGAATTTCTGGCACATATGTTGATGATATCATTAAAACTGGAAGCTCTGAGTTCCGAAAACAGTCCAGAACCATCACAGGAGAAAAAGTTGACTCTAAAGAATCTTAATCTCCACCGTTCACATTTACAGGTTTGGAAGTGGACAAGTTGGGGGAAACTCACTCCCTTGAGAAGAGGGATACATTTCAAGACTACATTTATTGTCTGAAAGGGCAACTATTGATGATTATAGATGAATGAGGGTCAAGCTCGCCTGATTTGTTCATTCGAGACCTGATATTGCATGTGCTGTATCAATGGCTGCACAAGCAACTCAAGCAAGCCACATACAAAGAACGCATATCGTTTTATCAATAAAATTATCAGACACATACGATCCACAAAGAGCCTTCGTCTTATATATCCAAAATTTCATCCAAAATTTCTATATCTCACAGTTTATTCTGACGCATCATTCAACAATAATAAGGACAACACTAGCCAGCTCGGATATCTTATTGTATTAATGGACAAGTTTCAGCGATGTTCCATTCTGCAGTTCTCATCACACAAGGCCAAACGCGTCACTAGATCTAGTATGGCTGCGGAAACTCTCCTATGTATCGGCGCCTTCGACAACGCTTTCACTCTTTGTCATGATTTACAGAGAATCGTGGGGCATGAAGTACCGCTACTAATGCTTACCGGCACTCAGGCGCTTTTAGATGTAATTATGGGAAGAAAATGTACTACAGAAAAACGACTAATGGTTGATTTAGCAATAGTACGGGAAGCATATAATGATCGCAGGATATAAAACATTGGATTGATTCGCAACGAACATAATCCTACAGATGGCCTAGCAAAGATTGGCTGCAACGCCGCATTAAAGAATCCAATAGAAACAAAACTGCATTACACACCCGATTGAGCTGTATATTATTGAAATGAATATTACTTCATCCAGTCAGACCAGAAATTGTTCTCGGACTTCCAACGGACCGAATGAAAATATTACGAAATAATGTGATGTCACTCGGATAATATCAAATATATGTTCTGCGTTTAGGAGAATTATTATTGGTTCCCCTCATACCTTTTTTCAATTTCTTTTCCATTTTTAATTTCATTTTATATTTTTATGAGTGGAACAAAAGAGTAAGAACATGTATAAGTACGGGTTGAAAACATAGAGGGAATGAAATGCAATCTGACGGTCTGGCAACCGTTATCATTTGCAAAATCTAAGTTTCGATTGCCAGGCTGTCCGTGCATAGACTCGGCTGACTAGCCTGTGCAGCACTAGCCCCAGTTCTGTCTTATATAGACTAAGTTGTAACCGAAAGGGAACTCGCACAGTTTTCGAACACAGTACAAGAATTAGTGTTCTACATAATAAACCTAATAATAATATGTAGACCGAAAATACCTCCGAAGGGGAAGAAATATCCACGCAATTGCCAGCAATAAATTAATTTCTATATTCCGGAAATTGTACATTATTATTATCAGGATCGAGCACCTAAAAAAATTACTAAAAATTAGGACAGAAAAATTATTTATGAAAACAGTGTGTCGAGATGGTGCGATACCAAAGAGATCAAGGAACGGGCCAGGCGTGACTGAACTGTGACACAATTCAGTTTCAAGCTGTTCTGATACAGCGCAAGAATTCATCAGAAAAACGCCCAAAAAAGTAATACTTTCTGTAGGGTATGTGTGCCAGATGAAAATTGTAATCTCATTGGCCAGATTATTTCCGAAGCAACATGAACACGCCGTACATTATTCATTTTACTGGTGTTGAATCATTTTTACCAGTGCCAAGAATGGAACCCATTTAATTCTATGGCACCGTAGTATTAAGTGCCTTTGTTTTGAACCGTCTTTGAATAAAAAGTTAAAAATAAAATAAAATATTGCTGTTTTTATTAGAGGACCTTTATAAAAAAAATGAAACTGATGAAGAATTAGAAAGTTGTTTATAAGGTATACCAGATGTCTAAAGCATACAATGTTTTGCACCGTATTGTATGAAGAAAATTAGTGCGAATGCAATAATAATAATTTTCAGAAATACAAAGTTAGATTTTCGCACCCTCTTCCCACCGTAGGTTATGGTATATTTTTCTTATTGACCTTTCTGGCAAATATTTTGTTATTAATCAAATGGTGAGTTTATTGGTTTGGGCTCATGTTTAATTAGTTCAATTCTCTCTATTTGATCAAATACTGGGCAAAAAGATTAATTCTGCACTCTACAATGGAATGAAATACAAATAAATCATTTCTATATGAATTCCTGACTAACTACTGTATGAGAATTTACACATCATAATTCTGTTATTTCATGTCATTTCCCAACTATCTCGCACTTTGAACAGAAAATCGAATCGCGCCAAATTCCAATTAAACTGAGAAGATGTTCCCCCCAAGCCCTTCGTCAACCAATAAGATCCAATAAGTCTTGGGAGGGCACAACTCTACTGGCCAATAGTATAGAAGGGATAAAATTAAAATGAAGGACCATGAAGGTGAAGGAACGGGATAACTCAATATTTAGTAGCATCTATATCTCATCATTGAACTTAGCGCTATCAAGCTCCCAGAAACATGTATCCTCTCATGGAAAAACTATCAAGCAATGACTCCAAAGTCGCACTCATAATTCTTGCTGATACAGTAATTACGCGAGAGGATGCCATTCAACGGTTTCAGAATGCTCCAGATCAGGACTCCGATGAGGACAATGATTCTGCCTTACCAATTTTTGACACCTTCTATTAATCTGGGGGATAGAAGTCTATACTGGGAATGATAAATTTCTCAGCTAAGGAGTTTCATATTTTGTGGGACATTGTATCGGAGACAGTGACAGCAAGTTGGCACCTTGGGCGTGGTCGTAAATAAAATTAGAAGGGAAAAGATGTCTTCTTTATGTTGCTTATAGTTGTCAAGCACGGCGGTAAATGGAACTTTCTGGGTAACATATTCAGGATTAAGGGACCGTCGTTCGAAAAGATGATTTTTGGATTTTTGCATGTTGTCGCTAATCCTCTATACGAATCTGAGGTGAAGGAAGTAAAGAATAAGTACACGATGGAAACGGGACCGTGGTTCAAGAGTTATATATACAGTAGATACGCTACCGATGTTACATTTCAGAAGACGAATGGACCAATTGGCAATTTACAGGAATAGAAACTGTACTATAGCGGCAAGAATCATCTGTATGGATACAAAACTAAGGTTTCAGTTCTGCCAAGTGGTCATGCTGTTGGTTTCAAAAAGCACTACACCGGAGCTGTGTCTGACATAGACATTTTTCATCACAACCAGCGCTTTTACTGTAATGTTCTCGTTAAGACTGAATCGGAGAAAGTCATCCTGGATGCTGGAATATTATCCGAGGAATAACCGAATTATTCAGCGTGCACAGTTGGCAAAGGATATAAGGATGGCGCTGAGTTCCAACGAATCATCAGTCCAAGGAAAAAGCCTGCAAATCGGATGCTCACCGTGGACGATGAGCAATTTAATTCGAAAGTATCCACGGACCGTATAATTGTGGAAAATAATTTTGGACGTCTCTGTACTCTTTGGGCTATTTTATCCTCCAAGTATCGTTGGAAAGAAGCACTGTACGACCCTATTTTTGGACTCTGTGTGGCCTTCACAAACTTTCATGTGTCAATTAATCCTCTTCGCAGTGAAGAAGGAGGAAATTATCGTCTGTTGAGGAGGAGACTGTACAACATCGGCGAAGAAGTGAGTAGAAAAAGAAAACGTGACCAATCAGCGTACAGACGACGGCGAAAACAACGTCTAGACTTACAGTTTAGAGACATGCATCATTCGGATGAGGAGGAGGCGTTTACTCCCAGGCGTTGATATAAAGTGACACCATTTGCACGCAGTTACGCACTTATCTATCAAACACAGTAGTTTTGACAATTTACTATACAATTCGTAGTGTATACAGTGAATAATAAATAATCACAGTATTGCCGAAGAAAATTTAAATTATATTAAATTATTTACTTTCTAGTCACTTCTCTATTATTTGATCAAAGACGGAGTATTTGATCAATTTGTTGATAACTGGTATAGAGGTCTTATAGGAGCGGAAATGATAAAAACTAATGTTCCAATGAATGTAATGGTTCTACGATTTTCTCTATTCATTATTGGAGCAGAACTATCGAGGAAACGACTTTGGGTCCAATATTAACTGAAGGGCCTCAAAAAAGCGATTTATGATTCCACATTTTGGTCATTAAAACCCCAAATGGGTGTTTTGGATAATTATACGGTAAACCGGTAAAAACCAAACCTCTAAAATTTGGACTGAATTTCCATGCGTCATTATCAGTCAAACTACGGATTGGTTAGTTTAAACCGAAATAATAGTTTGGGGAAATGATACAGTATACTGCTGAAAATGGATTATTTGAATTTGAACTGAATTTCCATGCGTCACCATTAGTCCAAATACCGTTTCGTCCTTTTAAGACGAAATATGTTTTGTGGAAATTATACAGTAAACTGCTGAAAACCAAGCCTTCTAATCTGGGCTGGATTTCAATGCGTCACTATCAGTCCAAGTACCGTCTGCTGGTAATTTTAAGAACAAAGATTGGAGGAATTATACAAAAACCGGTCGAACCAAAATCTTTTAATTTGGACTGAATTTTCATGCGTCGCCATCAGTCTAAATACCGTTTGGTCATTTTAACCTCAAATGATTTGTGGTTTGGGGAAATCATACAGTATACCGCCTAAACGAAAACCTTCCAAATTGGGCTGCATTTCCATGCGTCACCATTAGTTCAAATACCGTTTGGTCATTTTAGGACCGAATGTGTGTTTTGGAGAAATTATACTGAAAATCGGTTGAGCCAAACCCTTAAAATTGGGTTGCATTTCCATGCGTTACCCTTAGTCCAAATACTGTTTCATAATTTAAACCCATATCGATCGTTTTCTGTCTGTGAGCTGCATCTTTAAACTAGATGACCAGCCCTAAATATATTTTTGGTCCTCAATGGAGACTAAAAGTATTGCGTCTAAATGTTTACTGTAATGATATGTTACGCATTGGATACATTGATAAATTGTATTTGGACTGATGGTGACATATGGCAATCTAGTGCAATTTTAATTGTTCTGTTCTGACCAGTTTGCAGTATAATTCACCCAAAACAAACATTCGGTCCTAAAATGACCAAACAATATTTGGACTGATGGTGATGTCTGTAAATCCAATCCAAATTCAAAGGATTTATTTTGACCAGTTTACGGTATAATTTCCCCAAAAATTCATTTGTTTTTAAAATGGCCAAACCGTGTTTTTGGACTGATGGTGAAGCATAGAAATTCAGTCCACATGTGGTGGTTTTGTTTTGAGCAGTTTACTGTATAATTTCCCCAAAACACCCATTTGGGGTTAAAATGATCAAAAGGTGTTTGGACTTATGGTGAGGCATGTAAATCCAGGCCATTTTAAATGTTTCTTTTTGAGGGGTTTACGGTATATTTTCCGGAAGAACTCATTTGGTCTCAAAAGGACAAAAACATGTTTGTAATGATGGTTACTCACGGAAATACACTACAATTTGGAAGGTAGAATGACCAAAAATGTTTTGGTTGATGGTGACGCATTTAAATTCAGTCTAATTTTGATGACCCTATATATAATTCAGTTTTGCTCAGTGGTTAGTGGTTAAAGACCATTTTCTATCAACCAAGAAAAGTTACTTCACAATTTTGACAGGTCCCGCGTTCGAATCCAGACAACGTCCAAAATAAAAAATCAACTACAAAAACCAGGAATACCCTGCGATGATCACATCAACCACTACGTATCTCAGATATTTGCGACAAGTGGAGGTACGAAAGTTCCAATTTGGTTGCCCAAACATTTCCAAAGAGAATGATGGACGACCATGTCCTCATAGGAGGGATGTAAGAGTTGGATTTTCCATTTGGGACGGTAATATCTCAAGTAAATAGAAATGAGCAGATATATGCGCTGGCTTCGAGTACAGAAAACGATAGTTCCACAAGAATTTCGGGCCTTTCAGAAAGGTTCAGGCACCTGCTTACAAAAGGCCACAATTTGAAAATTCTCATGCCTCTTTGTGATCCAAATGAGTTACGCTGGAGAATGATCATCGTTGAAAATGGGAAAATTTTCTCTGCCGATAGTCTTGGAAAAAGACCATTTGGAAGGAAGCCACGTAATTTTCTACAAATTGTACGATAAATCGTCCTTAACATTGTCCCCAATCACGAATGGAACACTCCAATGAATGGTAATAGTACATACAGTAACTATATACTTCAGGTTCTGAAATACGAAAAGGCAAAAGATTCATACAGTTACGGTTTCTACGTACTGTCCGCATTGTGCCACTTTGCAGAATCCATTGGAGAGCTCCATTCGTTTCCATACATATAGTACGACAAAAAATAACAGAAATGTGTAGGGAGAGTGCTGTTTGGGCCTATATGAAATGTGTTAAGGAGATTTACCTAATTAAAGAAAAAAGAACATCACAGAGGCCCGTGAAAAACAGAAAGAACGTACAAAACTCTGCATCAGTGATCAAGATGTAATGGCTTACATCTGTCGAGAAAAAGTGCTTTTCTTCACATCATTCGAAACACATCAGTGTAAGGACGATGAGCAAAGGATTTCCCTAGAACGACCAACGAGATGTTCAAATGATAAAAGCATAAAGATATTTTGAATAAAGTGCCATGACGTTTTTTCATATATCGAAAGTCTCAATAGTAACATGGAATTATTCATTCGGAAGACTCAAGCTCAAGTTACAACGTGGGAGTTTACAATCCGACGTCGCTACACCTGCTTTCGATATAGACATGTCTGTAAGTCTGTTGTATTAGCACAAGTGGTACCTAAACGAGAAAAAATGGCGTTATACAAAATATACAGTGCATAAACATCTTCCAATAAAACCATATCCAGTTGTGAAGCGTACTAAGCAATAAAATACAATATTCTACATACACACTTCTTTTTAACAAGAAAATATTCACTTTCTTAATTTTGCTATTTCAAATATAGTTTAAACGATTCAAATGTCTAAATGATATTTGGACTGATGGTGACGCATGGAAATGTAATTCAATTTCGAAGGTTTCGTTTTGAGCGGTTTACTGTATAATTTCCCCAAAACAATCATTTGAGGTCAAAATGACGAAACGGTATTTGGACTGATGGTAACACATGGAAATGCAGCCCAATTTTGAAGGTTCTGGCTTGACCTGTTTACTGTATAATTTCCCTCCCTAAAACAATCATTTGGAGTTATAATAACCAAACGGTATTTGGACTGATGGTGTCGCATAGAAATCACCCCAATTTTATAGGATTGGTTTTCAGCGGTCTACTGTATAATTTTCTCCAGTTCTTTTTAAAATCTTTTAAAAAATCTTTTACTTTTTAAAAGCTATATTTTAAAAAAATTATTTTCGTTATGTTCTGTAATATCACGTGTTTCAAATAATAGAACTTTTATTGGGCTGAAGAAAGCTATTGGAATAATATGATAAAATCTAGGAAAAATGTTCTTGACCTATTTCCTTAAGCTTCCGTATAAAACTGTGTTCAGTAAAGCGATACGTGTCACAAAAGTCTATTGGCCAGAGGGCAGTGTAAACAATTAAAAAATATTTCCCCTATCTATATGCAAATTCCCACATATGGGTCTTCGGCCAGAATCATTTGATCCACTAAACTTCACATACTATAGTCGTTACCGGTGTCCCAGAAAGAGATTTATTACTGCGAGGTCGACAAGAATCAAATCCACTACCTCTAAATGTATCCTTTCCCAAGTTAACCACTGAACTACTCGGACACGCATGTAGGGTACGAACTATGTTTATTTATACAGTAGTTAAAAATCTCTACGATGGAAACGTATTGACCGTTTTGCTCCAACTAATAAAAAGAAGTTTGAATTTTTGTACCTATAGGTAAACCCTATTTAATATTTGAAATTATTTATTAAATAATTTAAATATCAAGTTGATAACTAGTAGTTTTCAACTTGGTCTCGAATTTTGTTTTGAAATGTACGCATATTATGTCGATTTATCATGCCTAACTTGTCATTGCAGTAAAAAGTTGTATTAAAATATTGTAATTTTCCATGCGTCACATGTCATTACAGTCAATGGCATTGGCACCTGTGGGGAATAAATTTCAAGAAAGATTTTTTTTTAATTTTAAAAAATGTTATGTAAAGTATCATAAATTTAATGTAAAAAAACTTAATACACTGCTATCAAATTGTCACAAATTCAATTGTGACAAATGCGTGACATGTATTTCACGCTTGGTTTTGAGCACCGAAATCTTGGTGGGAACAGCTTGATAATATATCATTAAAATCAATAAATGAAATCACTTCATTCGCTCGATTCTAAGAATCCTTCACCAGTACTATCAAAATTGAAAATTATTTCATCCTGAAGTTGATGGAATTCTGACCTACTTGTTCAAGACGTGTCAAATTCTAGTTTTACTTGTATTCAAACAACTTCTAATTTGAATGAGTACATTAATAAAACGACACCTCTAGTATTAGTGAGTACATGAATATGAAACTAAAACTATGGTGAATGCCTACATGGAACGAACGAAATAAACTATATTCTGAATGAGTACATTAATGAAACGACACTTCTAATTTGATTGAATGCATGAACAGAGCGTCACTTAACCCTTTAAGGACGGGAAGCCTTTAGCGCGGTTATAACTGAAATAAGAAAAAAACCATTGGGACGAAAAACGTCATTAAATTAACTAAAAAACTTGAATACAGAGGTCACTGTATCATCATGAAAAATGGGGAAAAAGGGAAAACGCAATGTTGATTGAACATTTTGAAAATGTTCTATGTATTGTGAACGGCACAAATTTCAAATTTCAAATTTCAAATTTACGTGTTAATATTCTTGACATAACAATGAATCTGCGTACGCATCGAACCTCATCTGTAAAGGACTTTTTATATTGCCCTTTTCAGTAGCCACTTCCTGCAAGATCCCTTGCTCGTCATTATGCATCTCCGTACCCTAATTTTCTTGATCTCCATCGAATACGTCTTCAACTTGTTCCATATTTATGAGAATATTGTGAAGTATGATACAAAACTCGCTTGTTTGATCAATGCCCCATTTAACCATCTTCAGTTTTCCCTCGTGAGCACCTCGAACCGTACCTGCATAAACCCAAAGCACATTTCAATTTAATTTCTGATCGCTTCTTGTCGTTTGGTGTAAAGTTATTCTTCATCTGTTGTTGGACCGTCAATTTGTTTCGAGAAAATAGGCCAGTTTGAATAAACAATATTTCCTAGAAAGTACATCTGATTCCTCACCAAACCGACATCAGTTATTTTATGCGAATCTCACAATTGGAAACAGAAGTCGCCACGTATAATTTCTGTCATCAGAGGTGAATCTGACAAAACATTTAGGTCACTATGTCAGCGCAAGTCGATACTGCTCTTCATGCGACAATGCATGATACTAACGACGTATGTCGGTAGAGGAGATGAATGAAGAATAAAGCACGTTGTTAGCTGATACCGACGATTGAAATCACGGAGACGGGTGACGTCGCAGGTTGTTAAAAAGGAAAGACGTTGGGTGACTAAAGCGTCGAAGAGAACAAATAGAAGGACAGTAGAAGGGAGAAGGATGATGATGATAAAGAAAGACGAAGGACGACGACAATAAAGATGCTGCCAAGGAGTATGAGGAGGACGGAAGATGAATACAAAAAACAATTTCCAAGTATGTCGAATCCAACTTATGGTTCCAAAAATTTCAGCAATTCGTGTGATACATAGAGTATGGGAGGCAGGCGCGAAGAAGGTGAGACGATCGGAGAGACGGTGAGATGAGATGAGAAGACAAGGGAAGTGAAGAGGAGGTGAGACAACTGGAGGTATGGAGAGAAGGAATCGAGACGAGCAGGAGGGGGGAAATCAGTAAAAGAGAATAAGATATTAGAACGATGACCAGGAGTACAAGAAGAAGATAAGTGTGATGATACTTGACGTAAAGATGATGATGATGACAAAGAGGACTAAAACAGGAGGAAGAAGAAGAACGTTACGAAAATAATCAAGAGGATGAGCGACAATGAAACTTATCGGAAAAATAAAGGTATGACAAAGGTCACCAAAAGACGGTATGACTGGACCAAAGATATACTAGATGAGGGTGATGTCAGATCACAAAAGATGGTAGAACGATATCAACATGATCATAACTGATGGTGAAAACTTTTCAAAAAGTGACCGAGAATGGGAACAACATGACGGAAAATCAATGGTACGGCAAGGATGAGAGGGGAGAAAATAGCGACGGTGCGACAATAGACGATTCTAGATAAAAGAGTTCGACCTCCCCGAAAGGGGATATTGGTAATTCGGTACAAAGCAAACACGCAGAACCTGCATAATGGTGGTGTTGAAAGCCAAGGATGGCGAAACTAACTCTTTATAAATACACATCAAAAATAAGGAACTCGGACGCAATGACAGAAGCAGGTGCCGCCACCTACAAACATGTAAGGATGATATGTACAGCAAAAGAATGACGGTACTACGAATATACAGTACAAACCCAAAGGAGGAGGGTAAGCCTACACACCACTCTACGGTATACTGCAATGATTCCTGATTCCTGTCGTGAAAACCCACACGCTACCTAACAGTACGGGGAAAATATTCTGTAATAGGAACGGTGCTATCATACGCTATATATCACACCAAGGACAATACGCTGGATCAAACATGTTTTCTGTTGATCGGCATGGTCAAATTAGAACGTTTCTTTACTAACATTCATGCACTATTACCCGTGTCACTTCAATTCCAACCAAATTAGATCTCGACTTTAGTATACATACCGTACCCTGGTGAAGAGGGAATAATAATAAAATCGTTAGAAAATAACAGAAAAACACGCCAGAATTAAGCAAAATAGTTCCTAGCCAGTGGATTAAACGGAGACGGGAATCCACATCCAAACCCACAATAAGTAGGAAAATCCTACGTTAGGAGAAAAGGAAATCACTACACACTTGCAGCATATTCGGTCTCTCCAGTTGTTATCCAGAGCTCAGGTGGGAAGCTACACGCGACCTTCGACCTGCGATCTGCAAAGGTATCTAACCATACCAGGATCAAGGTCAAAATCACGCTTCATCGAACCGTGTATATCACAATGAACTTACCAAGCACTACGTTTTCCTTTTGATCAATTTAGGACATTTATTAATAAACCTACCTATTTCCTTTTTGCTGAGACCTGTTTCGACAAAGGAGGATGACGATGAAGTGATGATTAGTGGAATACTCTAGGAAGACCATACTCGAGTATATGGAAATAATCACTAACAGGAGGGTCAGCGGGTGCGTTTATTGGAAACGCTAACACGACAAGAGGAACCAAATACAGAGCAATTGCGGGAACCATCCGTGCCGCGTCGTATTGTGTAAGACGTACTGTACTGTCTAGTAATCTCGGCCGAAGAACCCATGCAGCGACATACCACCTGAAATGTACTGTACGGAATAGTTTGAAAGTTCATTCGTCGCTCATAACGTGTATGGGATCGCATGTGTCTACGATCACATCATATAAATTGAATCATTACTGTTTCGAATTATACAGTAAGAAAAATCACTTACACGTGTCATTTCATTCCCATTCAGAATTTTGGTATACATATTACGATTCTCCAAAGTGAACGATTAATAAAAGGTGAGATCAGACATGAACGAAAAATCCAAAATCAAAACATTGCAGGAACAACATCGTGGTGATTAAAAACGGGTAAGGGAGATATTTCCAAGCGAGGACCGCAGTTGATTACAATCAACGCGCTAGGAAATAGGCGACTCCCATGCTACGACTACATGCCCGGTTGTCTGTCGTCTGCGATTCGATTCGACAGAGTCTCACGTATGCAGCGGACGTACCTTCCGTACTGGTACCTGATCATATCAGAAAGCTGATCATCATACGCAAATCCATGGATCTTCTAGGAAATAGGAACGGAAAAGTATCTAATAAAGGACTCTGACTTTCAAACGGATGTATAGTAGCCCCGGTCAGTAGCCCCATCGACATATTATTCGTACTTGCTCACCCAGAACCAGCTTCAGATATATAACGCCCGATCACGCGACGCTTCAACAACAGTAGTGACCAATGTACTTTCTTTTGGATGTGGTAATGCCATTTCTATGCAAAAGGGAAGTTCCTCCACTTCAACTTCACGCAGTCCAAGAACCCCCACACAACCATCAAAATCAGCGTCGTTATATGCACTCTCTATCTCAATTAGTTCCGTATTCGTTGGGCACTGACTCAGGTACATATCCGCGTACCAATTTTTCATGTCCTTTACGAACTGCATGAAGTAGACACGAAGAGTTTCTTCTACCATTTTACAACCATCGTCCATCATATCGTATTCATAGCCTGTCCGTAACGAGCAAAGGCAAGCTAGGAATTTTAATTTACATTCCTTCCCTTTTCTTCCATTAGATTTCATTCTTGCCGCCCACAGTTCCGGCTTCAATTTTATGAGATCATTGTAGATTCTGCAAAAGAAAGAATCAGAATTCCAAATCCTCCCCCTACTAGGAGAGGATTTGGAATTACTATTCTTTATTTAGTAAAGTTCTTCTCGGGTACACAGGGTTCGGTCCTAAGTACTACACCTCCCATGTTGATGAAAAGCTCTTCCGATTATTGGAACCAAGTGCTCTCTCCCACTATCACAGTTCCTCGTCACTATTTTCATCTGCAACGTCCATGTTACTTGCCACACGAGCTGTGCTACCGCACTTATTGATGTTGCGCTTAACGCCACAGTTTTGAATTTTCTGCACGTTGATAAAAATTTCAGAATCCATCGTGCAGATGAATTTAAGTGACGGAAGTGGTCGACCGTAAAAATTGTAAAAATCCCACCGAAATGAGCCAATTCAACCTTTCAAAATTGAAAACTATTCATTTCGTCAAGTAATCTCAATTAACTTTACCTATTTCTGAAGTGAACACTCCGCTCCCGTTGGTTAATCTCTATAATATACTATGGATGTACATTATACACACATAGCACAGAGCGTCCGGAATACACTGTAAAATTACATTCAAGTGGGGATGAAAATACGAAAAACAGTCCAATCCGTTACTAATCGGACCACACCAAAAATGTTTCAATTAATGTCGGTTTAACTTGGTGTTAAAACTTTCATTCTAAATTGTTGTGAATGGAGATGCTCTTATGCAACAGAATTCATTCATATTCGTGACAAAAGCTATAGAAGAAAAATACCAACAACTCTATTGTGCCATACCTTCAAAGGAAGCAGGTCTCATAATTATTTCCAACTGATTAAAGTCTGGTGAATTCACTGTAAATCTAACCCACCACGCATGATTAATCACAATGAACCATTGAGAAATCAATCGTGCATAAGGGGCTTACCCAGATACGAACTAGAAGAGAATTTTAACATATGGAAGCTCAACTTTCATCAAGAGATGGTTGCGAAGAAGTTTCACAGATATTTACCCTATGAACATAACTGAAAATAGATCGCTGCACAAGCGGTACGGAAATTGGTTACTCTCAAAAGCGAAATCATCGAAGAAAAATTAGAGGCAAAAGAAAAGGATTCAAAAGATTAATTACAGTCGCAAATCTACTTTATCCGCTGTTTGACACCAGAAACAATGCAAGGTTTAGAAGCAATACAAAAAAAGGAGGAGAAGGAAGATTATGGGTGGCACTGATTTAACAATGCCCATGAAGTCATAAACATACACTCAGAGAGATAAATCAACAGCTGATAAACGTCCAAATGAAGTATACAGAAATCTTAGTCTCTTACCAGGGAAGAGTACAACATCTAAAAAAGAGGCTATCTGGTACGGAATATGCTGTCCCCGACATGTATTAATGGGACATGCTAGCTAACAGAATTTTTTACCGTATAAAATACAAGTGCTAGAATGATAAATTTATCATTTGAAGAATTGCCTCACCAAGAACTCATTTCGAAACTTCAAGAACCCGCAAGATAATACGTAGGTGATCCCGACATCCCACTAGGGAGCCAAAAAAGGCGCTCTACTGCCTGCCGCACTCTCTACAATAGAGAAGAAAGATGGTTCCAAAAGAAAAATAAACGGTTTTAAAGGCAAATGCCAACTTCAATGGTACATGAGCCAGGAGTGCCTCAGAACAATTGCAAAAGACACAGGTAGGTCCAAAAGAAAACAGGGACATGGAAAAAGAAGAAGAACGCCAATTTCCACTTTTAGCGAACAATCGTGTTTTTAATAAAATCGATTCAGCGCGAAGAGATAAACCCCGAATAATTGATTCAGTGGCGTCACACTACTATACCATATAGTGTTGTGATACCCCTAAATGAAAAATGCATTCAATCAAACCACACCAATTCTAGTAGAACCGTATACACGGCTGGATCCGTGGTCCCGGATATAATAGGAAAAGGAATGGACAAAAATTTCGGACAAGTCAAACTAGATTCCAAATTTGGACGATCCCTTCTCTAAGCTGTACAATTAACAAATTAAGACGAAGGCAGTCTCAAGTGAGAGGAGGAGACTGTACCATCTTTCTCAATATGGCAGAAATTTCGACAGGAAGGGAAGGAAAGGACAACATATACCTGATCAGATAATAAGTAGAGAAAAAATGTGCTAGACATAACAAAAATCCAGGCAGACAAACATTCTTCAGATTGATAAGAAAATGGGGATAGTGACTACGATGATGTAATGCTTGACGCACTTAAAAATGGCACAGGCGGCTCAAACACCTATCAAAAAGTGGCCTACACCATTTAACACGTTTAGGGCAACTGGATATCACAAAAAATAATCGAGCAAAGTACTAAATTGCGTGTGATTTGCAGAAGTAACACCGCACGTAAAGTCATACAACAAGAATCCAAAGAAGTGAAAACTGCGAACACAGAGGGCGGATTAACTCGTATATTCCGATAAGTGTTGGCCATTCTAAATACCTGATGTAAAAGATGAATTGTATTTTCAAACATATATCGACGATTACACGCGTCTCATAGTCACTTTCCCAATGAAAACCAAGAATGAGACATTGAGTAACATTGATTGATACGTCTTTTTCATTAGAAACGAGTAAAACAAAATATAAACAATGAGGACAGTGCAGGGCACTTAATACAGTTCAAGCGAAATTAAGGATTTCAAAAGAATAGATGGTATTGCTCATGAGCTCAGGGGAGAGATGTATATACACATATGAATCTCAGAACAAATGACCAAAAATCTTACGGAAATGGCACATATGATACTTTTAGACGCTGGTTTGCCTAAGTTCTGGTGGGGAGGTGCAATTATATATTCTAAGATAATCCGCAATATGTTCACAATAAACACTCTCCAGAGAAAGGAAACCCCATGCCACCGTTTTCCCATAAGGAAGTACATCAAAAGTGGCCAAACCCTCTGTATACACTGTACTGATATACATGCCACTTATTAATAGAACTAAGTTGGATGTAATTGCAGGTATAAAGCCATTAATTTGGATATTAGAGGGGATGTTGTGTTACAAGATAATTGACATTCTACTAAAAATATAGTTCAATCAAGGGATGATACATTTATCTAGGAGGATGACGAACAGTTGACTATCAACGAGTCTCACTGGATAACTTTATATGAAATTCGTTGAAAAATCAACGACCGAACAGACAGGCCCTAATATCACATTCTCCTCCAAAGGGCAACCGAGGAAACACAAGGTCTTGAAGCCAAAAAGAAGAAAATATAATGATGATAGTATACTATCTACTTCAAACATGAATAGAGATTCCAGAATCAAAGATACTAGAGAAGAAGATTTAATCCATAAAGTCACAACCGAATTGACTAATAATTTAATTAATATCATAATTAATTAGGCCGGATACAACGTGATTCGTGATTAGATGACGTAAATTAATATTTCATGATCCCTTAACAAATCAATGATTTAAATCCTGAGAATACTGACTAAGACAACCATAATACACATCAATAAATGAGTGATGCAGTTGGTATCAATAATGGTGGCAATGATGACACCAACAGTGAAGTTAAATTATACCCAGGCCTGAGTGTGATACATGATACAATCACAATAAATATATCCATATAAAAGAAGAAGCTTGGAGGAACAAGAGGGTCTAAAAATAAAACCAGAAACCTCAACAGCATAATTGGAAACGTTGTACTGGATCCACTCCAAAAACCCAAAACCACCATCAAAACGAACAATGTAGACCAGTTGAAAGGGTTAACTATATAAGGGAAGAGTTACGGATGGATATGGAGGACAATGTTACCATGAAGGAGTCGGCATTGTTATTCAATGGGTAACAAGGCAAGAAAACACACCAACAACATAAAAGAGGCGATATAGTCGGATCAGGATGAAGAATGGGTAGAAGCATGCCAAAAAGAGAAGAACGTCATGAAAAAGTTGGAAGTGTATGAGCTGGTGGACACTCCTAACCAGCAGAAAGCATATAGGGAAAAATAGGTTTTCAAACCCAAAGATGACGAAAAAGCAAATATTCCCAAGTTTAAAGCAGTAGTTGGGTAGTGAAGGTATACATGCAGACCCAAGAAATGTACTATACCCTGACCCATGCCCCTGTTTCTAGATTGTCCACTTTGCTAGTAATACTGTCATTCGTGGTGAAGTTGAGGATTTTCATCATGCACAGCCTCAACTTCACGTGTATGATAATCCAAGATGGATGTTATGACAGAATTTATGAATGCCGCGCTGGGTGATAACCGTAAAACCTCTGCCAGGGTACGAAGACCTAGTACTCATAGGGAAATGATATCTGTAGACGTCGAACGGCTGTATTCAGAGGCGTTGGCAATCAGAGCCGTGATGTGTATTACAGCCACGTGTACAATGTGAATTAAATTCACGCGTAAACAGAAACAGCAACAGTAAAGTTTACTGTTGCTGTTTCTGTGTACACGTATAGATTAGTATGTGCGTATGTCAGTAGCCTACAGTGCTTCTGAGAAGCACTGTAGGTGGATGCTATGTGGCGTGTATGTGTACTGTAGTGTGTGTAGCTAGGTACAGGTGTGGATTGGTGCGTGTGTATGCCAGTAGAGATAATTTAGATATATGTTAAGTGGAATATGCAGTGTGATATAACATGGATTGGAAAGTGGCTACTGTAGCTATAGGAGGGATGCACGTATCGTGGTAGAGTGAGTAACGTGGAAAACAAAGTTTAATTAGTAATGAGCGAAGAGTGTACCGGATGAGCACGAATCGATATCAATATCGATTTGGGTGACTTCTTAACTAGATATCAATACCTTGGTCGGTAGAAACATAAAAAAATTTGATAAATGTTTTAATAAGAGAGAAAGAGAAAAGAGAAAAGAAAGAAAGGATAAATATGCGACTGTCATTCTTATAGAAGAAGGAGAACTTGGAATATGGACGATTTTTTCACACTGATTGGAAGATCAGCGGCGGTGAGGAGCGTTCTGAGATATAGGTACCATTTAATTTCCAGGTAAGGAGGCCATCATGCGAGGAGGGCTGATACGTCATCAATGATGTGACAGATCAGTGGGTTGGTTTTGATAATGTAAAATGGTGCTGACGGTATATTGAAAAAGGTAGCGTCGGAATGTATGTGGAAAGGTAGAGCAGCTTTTTTGGAGGAAGTGGCGAAATTTTGTGATGATTTAGGATACGACGATGTGCTCCAAGGCGACGTTCCAGGTGAAACCCATGTGGAGGGCGTCTTGACGCGATGGAAGAAAAATTGGAAGGGAGGAATGAGGAAGAGAGAGAGAATGTTGAAGATAAATGCGCAGGTCAGTGGGGGGTCAGTAGGTAGGATAGGCGGCATGGGAAAAGATCTGCGGGGGAATCGTTTAGTAATTAGTTTTGGAACATGTCACTTTTGTTCAAATGAAAGGCTGATAGCGGTTCTGATACTGAGGAGATTTGGTTAAACAGCGATGGGTTGGGGAGCAGTGGTGAAGGAGGAGGTATGAAGAAAGCATTCGAAACGCCTGACCAAGATATGTGCCTATGTGAACATTCTCTTTTAGTAACGGCGAAGGACGTAATTTTCAAGGTGGTGACGTGGAGGAATAGAGGTAAGGAGATATGTGAATCAACCCTCTAAAAGAGAAGTCCGGATTTGTGCATGCGGCCTAGCAAGTAAGGATATTCGTCGGGTCCATTTGTATTCTTGGTTTGAGGAGGGGAGCGAAGGATGTAATAGTGACGAGAATTAGCGTCTCGAAAGTTGTCAAAAAACAGGCAGCAGCCAAAAGGCTACTACTACGTTTATTGTTTTGTGTTAAGCGAAAAAGGTTAGTGCCAACTGTCAGATAAGTGTGATTCGATTATTGATGCATTTTCAGTGATAGCGGGGTTGACCTTAGTCCTGATATACCTGATATCGATACAGATGTCTGGTCTGGTCTGGGGCTACGTTAATAGACTCCCTCAGCTCTGGTTCGCAGCAGGTTGATCGATGCACACGTGTAAGGTATGGGGATCGAGTTCTCCTGCCGTTGACGTTGATCAACTCAGTGCTCGTTGCGGATCGAGTTTCCTCTTCCCAAGTTGTACCGATTGGTTAGGTGCGATCGCTGATTCGTTTGGAGTTGGTTCTTTGTGGTTTTACTTATGTCTAACTTTATTGTTTTCTTTCATTTGAGGGTCTGACAATGATATATATATCGAAGTGAAGTATAATTCTCAACGAGTCGTAGAATGTGGATACACGTGTCGTAGAATCCTTTTGAAACGTATGGGTGAGAAATAATCGTTCTCTCAATTTTAGACGATTTGAATCATTCCGTTCCGATACTGTAGTGTGTGTTGGAATGTAAAATCATTCGCTATCTGAAAACGCTATCTGAATAAGAATGTCATTGTCATCCTGATAAATGCAGTATAGAGCTTTTTCGATGGAGCTGTGTTTCTTGACAATGTTTATCTCCTTTTATACTATTGCCTTTTTACGCGCGGCTTTTACTCGCTCATTTGGCTTGTGCCATTTCATGTCGCCGTCGTCAAGATGTTATTATTACCAACATCATTTTTCACTTTATTCACCGACAGAGTCCTCGTATGCGTCATCTCCATCATCAATTTATCGTCGTCGTTATCATCTTTAGCATAATGTTATCGTCATCGTTATTAATTCTATATCACCATCGTTATCATATTCTACACCGTCATTTTGCATCTTAGATCGTCATTCTTATCCAAGTTGTTTCACTCAACTATATCATTACTCAAACATATCATCATCATATTTCTATTATCGTTCCAGTCATTTCATCATTTCATCATCATCTTTATATTATCGTTCCAGTCATTTCATCATGTCATCATCATCTTTATATTATTGTTCCCTTCATTGTCGATTTATTATTCAACATACCTCATCATTCTTTATATCATAGTTATCATCATCATTTATATTTAGCATATCATCTTCTTTATAATTGTTTGGTGATCGTCATTTATATTCAGCATATCATCATTCTTTGTTATCGTTCCGTCACCGTAGTTTTATATCAGCATATCATCATTCTTTTTCATCGTTCGGCCATCATCGTTTTTATCAGCATATCATCTTTCTTTACCTGTGCCGTCCGTTATTATCGATTTATATCAACATCTCATCATCACCTGCACCATATCATCTTTTACATCATCATCATCATTCTACATTTCTATCCCCAGGGTTTGGTACATCACACAAACCGCTCGCCTATCTCTCAAATCTTTCGACGATTGGACAAAATGGGTTGAAAACTTTGAATTTATAGCATTGTGGAGGGGAGGAGTGAGGTGGTTTATCCATTTTGTGGCCATCGAAGGTCTGGGTGGTGGTTGTGGGAGTGGAAGTTGCATACGGTGGCGTAAGACTGGTTTGAAAGACCTGCGCTCGAAGAGTTCGTCCGGTAGGATAAATAGTTGCGAAAAATATTCATATCGTGGGCGTGGTTGACTTGTGATAATGCGGACGACGGGAAATCGCCATGGAAGAAAGAAGGGAGTGGGAATATTTCGGATGACGGTGTGTTAGGTGGAGTTGGTGTAGTTAACTTGCAGGTATTGGAAGGCGTTTGTACTTTCGGGTTCCTTTTTTTCGGTTGGAGGGAGTCGGGGTGCGTTTGGTCCAAGATACAGAGAGTTGATGACCTGAATAAACTTTTTAAGGCTTACCCTGAATTCGGAGGAATTATGAGTGCATACAGATTGGTTAGTTGAAGCGGAGAAGAAAGGAAAGAGAGTAAATGGTTAGTATTAGTGTTATTTATTACTCGGGGCGTATGTCCGGTTTTTTCTTTGGATGTTGTTTGTTCGTCATGTTCTCTGTGTGTGGATTCGTTTTGTAGATGCGGGCTACGTTTTCGTCGATCATACGCTCAAAACGCTTTATCTTGTAGTTCGCATTGGGTAGTGACTCGTAGAAGTACTCCCATGCTTTGAACTCCGTTGTTCTCTCTGTTAGTTTCTTCGTTATCATGGCAGTTTCTATTCTCATGATTACGCAGAGTCTGCGGAGGAGGAATTCCAGGAATGGTTTTTGCTGCATTGCTTCTTACGTTGTGGCATAGGTGAGAAGTAGAAGATGTACGGCTAAGGAGATTGAGAATGTTTCCATTTCTGCGTAAGAGACCCGTACATCGGGCTTCCTACTGTGGTTGTGGAAGAAGTTCTCGACGTGTTGGACTATTGTCGATCTTTGGCTGAGAATCTGGGCTAAAATTTCGGCGGCGAGGGGTTCCTCTACTTTTAGTTCCCCTAACACCTGCTCTTTTCCTGCGTAGGTTTGAAAGTCTTTCTTGATTTTAAAGTCTCTAGCGCGATCGGTGTGAAACTTGTTTTTCTTAGATGATGTAGTACTTTGATCATCATTTTCTTCGTCATCTGAGTTCGAGGTAATTTTGTTTGTATTATATGTTAATTTAGTTGGAGGTGGGTATGGTATGGTTTACATGGGACGTTTTAGTAAGATTGTGTTTTTGATTCCAAAGATGATGGAATTTAGTACTTTCGGGGTTGTTTCTTGAGAGTGGAGGGAAGGTCACGGGGCGGTTTATCAATTTGTGCGTAATTAAATAAACCCGCCCGTACTTGCGTAGGGTAGCTGTTTACCATAAGCTGGAGCTGGATGTATGGGATGTTTAAAATGTTCGAGATTGCGGACGGTAATGTAGGTGCCGCGAGGTGAAAAGTTGTGGGAGTGTTTGATAAGAGATGGGGGTTACAGAGGGGAACAGGTAAAGAGGAAACATTAGGAAGGTTAGTTGTCGCTATTTGGGAGGGTGCTATAGGAGGAGAGGGTATGGGTAGTCCAATTAGGATTTGGTTGTAGTATGTTAGGGATCTGGAATGACATGTTTGAAAGAATGGATGGTGCCATGGAATTTGGAGGACTGTTGAGAGGGGCGGAGAAACGGCGGGATTTTGAGGGAGTAGAATATTGTTTCTTTTGAGTAAGACGACGACCTTTAAGACATTCTGAGCAGTTGGTGGTAGTTCTGGGATTTTTTTGGAGGAGAAATTGTTGTCTGGGGTTGGAGTAATGATTTCAGTAGTTGGTTGTGTTGGTGCAATATTGTAGTTGTAAAATGACCAGGGTGGGGTACAGTTAAGAGTCAGGTTGTTGGGGTGTTTGTGGTCGAGTTATTCATTTTCAATAATGTTAAAAATTGGGGATAGATGTGGCAGTTTTTGGAGTGTGTTGGACTAGTGAGGAAGACATGGAGAGTGGTCAGCTGTTTTAAGAAGGAGTGGAGAAGCTTTGAAGAGATTGGTGGTTGATCGTGAATAGGGGAGCGGTATGGTAGGTAAGAGAGGATAACGGTCGGAGGTCACCGTTGGCATAACGTGGTTGAAAATAAAATGGCTATGTTAAAACAGTACTATTGTTTTTGGAATGATGAACAGTAGGAGTATTTTTTATGGGTTACAAATGTGTCGATGGGTGGTTTCATTTGGATTTTCAGTGGTGGCAGAGGCGTTCAGGGGTAGTGTTGGGGTTAGTTAGTGGAATTATCGTTTTATTTAAAGGATGATACTGGGATATACCTGTTCGTATTGCTTTATCGATAGTTTTTTCGCATATCTGTGAAGCGTGATGCTAACCTAGTTTGTCCATTGGTGACTAAATGTCGGACATACTTGGAAAAGTCCCAGCGGCCTCTAATTGCAAGTTGGTAGACCTGGATGTGATTTATAAAATATTCAGTTGCCGCGCTGATGTGCAGTGAGTGAGGCGTTAAGTGTGCTTCTTGGATGGTATAAAAAGAAGCCGCGTACGCAAACGCAGCTCCATATTGGGAGTAAGTAATATTTGAAAGAACCCGGCAGTTAGGATTCACTGATTGCTGAGGAACTGAACGAACGCGATTGGTTAGATTGTTTATCGCTTTTGTGCAGTTGAATGTTACGAACTGGTATTTCCCGACATGAACGTGGGGTTTTGGTTGGAATTGTAGGAGGGCGTCTGTGCCAGGGTAAATGATGTGAGCCGAATGTCTCCAGGGAGCACTGAATCTTTTCAAGTTAGGTTTAGAACCTCACCTGTGCGGATATATGCGGCAAAGGGTTACGTATAGTGTGGGAAGGTAT
>JAULBU010040128.1:0-14638 GCA_032358235.1 Odonthalia washingtoniensis | reverse complement strand
TAGCAAATAAGATGAATTGTGTTACTCCATTTTTAATGTCACTTTCAACTTGTGCAAATGTCTGATCCATCGGAAGACGGTAGTTATCTCGAAGACCTGGTATTACCTCTTTATCTTTAATATTCCCCCATACTCCTCTATATAGAGTATTAATGGTGATTTTGGGGGGCTGTTCGGTTGGTGTAAGTGAATTTTACCATTCCCTTCCCTAAAAAGCAAGGATAATAAGGACAAATAAACATAAGAGTTTCATTAGAACCAAATATAAGAGAAATTCAATAGTTTGCTTATTTTTATTAGTCTGGTATAATAATAGTAAATAAACTATTGAGGAGATAATTATGGAATATATGATATTGGAGAAGTTGATGATAGTTATTAAATTCAAAAAGATGAATGTGAAATTGAAGATAAACAATGTGAAACAGAGCACCACATGGAACATGAAGTTAAAATATATGCGGAAGCAATCCATTACTCTGATTCATCATCAAGGGATTGAATTTATACTGAGAAAAGTGAATTTTATGATAAAGAACGTGTTTATGGAGATGATATTACTATTGGTCCAGATGATGACGAACATAATAGATGTGATGAATTTCAAGACTAGGTGTATACCAAAAATCATACAATTTATTATAGCGTTTGTCAAGATGATGAAAGGAAGAATAGAAAACGGTCAGATTATACCAAAAACCATTTAGATAAAGGAGATGGTGATGAGGTATTATATAATGATGATAAGGCCGCTATGGAATCGGTTGAACTCCGTATGAATCCATTTACGGGATTTGGTATAGATATAACGTCACAAGATGACTCGTTGTTGTCGGATTTTATGATACCGGAACATACTGGAGCACTTGCTTTAATATTATTAACATCTACATTATTAAATTCTCATCTAACACAACACCGGAATCCAAATTCAGAAAACTCAGGAATAATTGAATACGTATTTGGAACACATGGTGCTAATGTAATTAAGGTGATAGGAATTCCTTCTATTGATTGTCTCTTTGAAACCTCATCAGAAGGTGTACCATATTACGTTGATGATTCTAATCCAGTATTAGCTTGCTGGACGCATAAACCTGAAAAGTTTCTAGTGTGGCCGAGAGTATATGCACTCATCGGGTTTGTATTTTAATTTTTGTCCAAATTTGACATAAATTCTCATGGACGATATATACAGTGAAGAGTTAATACGAAGTCTTGAAGCAGCGGTAAAATTGTTAGTTGAACGCGTAATGTGTATGTGTGCATACAGTATAGGCGACCCGATCAAATGTCAGGCTGATTCGATTACAAAATTTGCTCGAATGGTATAGAAACCGGGTTCCACAGCCACGGAATATAGTTTGATGAAGACATGAGCGTGTATGTTGAAGACACAAAATGTTTAGTTGAAAAAGATATCGTTGCAGTTGTGCACGAGAAAGTTGAAATGTATGATGATCAAGTTAGGTGACACACAAACACGGAGCGGTTGGAGAGTCCAGCCATCTTTGGCTCGAGTTACATTTTCGAATCAACGAACAGGTGTATTGCACCAGATGATGAAATTAATATAATACAGTATAATTAAGCCACTGGTGGCAAAGGACACATATGGAAAAATCAAAACAGTAGATAATGATTGATACCCTTTGAAAGGTTAACAGTACAGTAGTAGTAAATGATGGTTGATACCCTTCGAAAGGTTGGCAGTAAAGTTGGATAATAATAATAATTGATACATTACCCAAAAAGTGTACGTTACTAGAATGAAAACATTAGAGAATACTAACAGTGCAATTTATCACACATGTTGGGACAACATCGGCTTGAATCCGATGATACTTTAAGTTCCGAACCCAATTTGGGAGAAAGATGAAAAGAAATAAAGTCACAGAAGAAATAAAGGACAAAATCGAAACCCGGAACCAACGTCATTCAATGGACAAACTATCGGTGACATCTAGGGCTTGGGATCCGAAAACAAAGTCAATACACGTTACTGCTGGGAGAAATACTACGGCGTCATACAAGCAGTGTACAGCTAGCGTTCTTTGCAGCGTACTATATTCAACCGCCAATACAGGGTTGGTACAGGATCCTTTAAGTTAGCACCACGGCCTTGTTATCTCTCGAACCACAAAGCTAAGGCTAACTGAAGGATGAACCAGTGCAAATAAACCCTGAATCTGACACGTGAATTTGATCAACCTATTATTAAATGTACGAGCGAACTAAAGAGAACAGGTAAAAGAAGCCACCCAGGGTGACACGTGTGATCTAGGCAAACGATACTGAAGCGATAAAGGAAAACTGGAAGGAAGGAATTGAAAGAGGAAAGAAATCGAGTCCACGATCAGGGGGTGACTCAACACCTACGGTTTGATTCAGTCGAGACAATTTTCTAATCCAGCACGATCATACTACACGTGTGAGAAATCAGAAGGGAGTCGTCAGAAAGATATAAAACCATTCAATGCTGGAATCGATGGATGAGAAAAAATGGAGGTACCGATTAATTAACTATAACCCTAACTACAACGAAGTCTACGACTTAACCACCACCGAATCCGGCAAGGAGGGAGAATCTGATAATGACGTCAAATCGACGACAGTAGCGAAAACCACGTGTGCAGCGACCTAGCGAAGCGTCAAACTAACCTATGACTTACGTTAGGCCGATAGAGAACCCTAGATCGCCATTGGCTCGGAGATTGGCGACCCAACGACCTAACAGTCCTACAACACGGTGACAAGAGAAGTCGAAGGAAAAGCGGCAAGAATAGAGAAATACTGCTCGCACAGTCGAAATTGCTAAGAGACGGGACAGAAGAGAATAGATTGTCTCGGCCCAAAAGAACAAAAACCAGCCAATAAAAGAGGGTACTAACTTTAGGAGGGAGTGAAGAAAAGTGATTCAATAGGGAACTACTTTTAGCGCAAGACTTTATAAGATACGACGACTCACACCTCGTAAACTGCATTTGACCAAAACTGAGAAGCATCCCACGCCAGAGAGGGAAGAAAGAAGGAGGAAACGTAAAAATTGCTAGCTCAGATAAAACCATTGCTGGAATCGAAGGGAGAGCCCGAGACACACAACAGTAAGTAGAAATCACAATGCACTTATCAAGGGAAGGAGAGGTAGAATGAGATTGATGGATAATTACGGCGAATAAAAGTGGATATAGTTTAAGGGCAACTGATCTACTTTGGTATCAGAAAGAGCTGTAGATGATGAAGTAACAGAAGATAGAACTATAGGTCGATCAAAGACAGACAGAAAAATTGACTAGGGCAATGGGCTAACGTAAGGCTATAAATGGATAGGGCGAAGGATAGTTGGGCGAGCTTCAATCAGTATAAATATCGATGGGCTGACTTCTTGATCTGAGTATAAATACGAGAATCAGCATTAATTTAAACAGTGAGTTTAATATTATAATATAAGAAAGTAAGGAATGAGAAAAGAGAACAAAAGGGAATGACTCCAATCGCGTTCTTACAGTGGTGAAGAACGCCAAAAAGCGGATCTAAGGCAGATATTCTTGTTGACCCAAGATTCGATTTAAGCTTAAAAACGTACACACGTGTTGATCGCAGATAGTAAGTTGGGTCTCCGAGTCCAATTACTACTGTCTCTGGAATATGATTAAATAGTGTGTGTATTCCCAACTTGTTTGACGAATAATTGATGTCCGGTTTCTCATATATCTTCATATTCTGGCGGGTCATCGTTACGGTCATCATTGTATATATTATCCAGATAGTCTATCTTGATGAGTGCGACAGGGTGATTCTATCCCAACTTCCGGGTTGCTGCCAATATTTATTTTCGGGAATGTGCATCTATGTCTAGATGCTGTTTACTACAGACGAATAAATCCTTCACACGTTCCATCCGTGAAGGACCGAGTTGTTTTTTACGTTTATTCAGATCGTTTTTCTTTTTTTGATTCCATCTATTTCTAAACGTCTCTAATTGTCTCTTTGCATCTCCACCAAACCGTTTTACAAGAAAGTACATTGCTTCGCTCAGTTCATCATCATTTCTAGAAATTATCATTGCTATACTGGTAGAACCTGCCGTCTTGGGTTTATCACTGAGGTGATTTGCGATACGATGAATTGCTGTGTGTGTCTTCTTTGGAATTCTATTCACGAGTGAAGACTAGATTTCAGAGATATCTACTGCAGTCTGAAGCTGGTATATCAAGAATCTATCGCCTTGGAATTTTGAGTCTAGTCGTTTCTGAAGAATGACCAATCTGGCGACAAAACCCTGAAGACACTGACTTCTAACCGACTGAATGTTTCATCTGGTAGTTTCAACATTTCGATTTACAATATTATGTTCGGCCATTCGGTTAATATTCGAGCCCTTAGTTTGTCACTTGAGCAACAATTTAGGAGCAAGTATTTCGAATCATTCAATGGAGCACAACTGTTTCGATAATCATCAAAGTAGTCACGTGCATCCTACTTAATCATGATTGAGAGGGCTTTCAATTTATCGACATCTGGTACATTGCACATTTTTGTGAGCGTCCAAAAATACGGATGCTTCTCTAGAGATCTGTAGAATCCTTTAAAAAAACAAGGCTACTTTATTGAATAAAACGAGAATATGCAATTGAAGAGGCTTTATGGTAAGTTCACCTCTTGGGGGATAAATGGCAATTCTCCCAGCTCGGATGATTCCAACACTGATACAATCGAGTATCTTTACGGGCTTTTGGATCGGAATATTGCTAGTATGCCCGTCTATCCTTAGTCGAAGGTTTACTATTTACTTACCTTGTTTGGTTATACAGATGATAATTAACCTGCAGTACTCTCTTATGGATTGGGACTCCCTCCTCCGTTTCGTGATATTAAACCTGTTTGAGAAACAGATTTGCTAAAATTCTGAATGTCATGAGAGTGTCTACCGCATTTATTATTTCCTCCTTCTTCTTCTTCCCCGGTCAGTATTTATACTACAACAGCAACTTGTTGCTTGCCGTCACGAATTGCAACTCTTTCAATTTCAACACGTGTAAAGATTTACTGCAACAGAAATGTTCTTGCAGACACAATTGGGTGTTCTTCCAATCCCAACACGTGTAAACTGTTTATTACAGTGCAGTGTATGTACTGTACAATTGTGTTCCAAGTGTAAGAAAGATTATTCCAAGTTACTGTGAAAAGTGTTATTGTCACCTTATAAAACTTACTCATTGTTGTACAGTATACAGGTTATACCTTTTTCACTTATCCTGTTTCCTCTCCTATCTGCACCCATGTGCATTCTTCCCTTTGCTTGCACCTTCCATTCCCCATACCGTTATTATCCATTATATCTGTCGTCATTATTTCCTTCGCCGTCATCACGTCTTCTATTTTACCTAATCTGCATCCATGTACATTCCTTCCCTTACTTTCACTTTCCTTCCTCCATACAATTACTTGATTCCGGCTTGCCGTCATCTTTTTTCCATATGCTGTCATCACTTCTTCCTTTCACATGCATTCATCGTCTTCCGTTCCGCATGTCGTCATAGCTCTCTTCGTTTCACATGTAGGAATAGATCTGTTTCAATATACCATCGTCGCCTCTTCCTTTTCACTGACGTCATTTCTCTTCCATTCCACATGCTGTCATCACTCTATTCCTTTCAGGTGCCTTCATCGCTCTTCCTTCCTAATGCCGTCATCCCTCTCTCCTTCGCACGAATTGATTGGTCATCACTGTTCATCTAAAATTGACCCTACAAGGATTTACGTTCGTGTAAAAGTGTCCAAGCGTGGGTCTTCAGGTTAAGTTGGTTCTGATGCATGATTTTATATAGTTGTGATGACAGGGAGAGAGCTGGTTTGGCCAGGGGATCTGTTAGGTTCTCGGGTCCCGGATCCATGCAATTATTTGCAATTCCCCGATGTCGTAACTTTTACGTACGGCTAGTATGTCTATTTACAGATGGAGCTAAGTCGTTTTCCCGTCCTTAGCGACGACATTAAACACCGTCATTCTATCGATCAGTCCCTCGATTGTGATCGTCGGTCCCAATATTTCTTTAACCAAGTTACGTACAGGGAAGTCGTAATCGAATCCTAATACAAGTTCCTGGATTTCAGCCGTCATTACTGACCGGAAAATTCTGTGGCACTTGTTGCTGCCGTAATGGAGGATGTTGCACCGTTGGGGTTTGTCAACCATCATGCTGACATTAACAAGTTGGCTCTTCATACTGGTAACGTTTGAAAAAGGAGCGTTTGTTACGAGGACTATCCGTTCAGACGGTAAATCCAGTGGTATATAATTGAGTCCTGGGGTCTTTGTTGATTTCAGAAACTTGGTGATTTTTATTAGTGTTTTGAATTCTGCTGAGCTATTTGATTTGTTGCCTGGCACAATTAGTTGGATGGGGGCGCAAATGTTGGGATGTGTATTAACTCCAACATATCGTGCCAGTGCGCGTTGGCTGCTGAATTCCTGTTGATTTGTTTCTATTGTTAGTTGTATATTTTGTGTGGTTTGTGCATTACATACTAGTTACCCTTAGTTGTAATTATGATGCCGTTGAAAGACGTGGCTTTTCTGGAGAGAGGGGTTTTTGGTTTGCAGCAGAATGTCTTCAATTTTTCTTCTTCATCCGTTCAAAATGAATTAGTACAGAGGCCGAGCTTTTAATCCACTTGCAAAACAACTAGTCCCTTCAAGGACTTGTTCTTTCTACAGATTGTCACACACTGGTCTGATCTTGCTATAGTCATCTTCAGAGTGGTAAAGTGGTGAGATAGATATGTGTTATACCAGCGAAGGACGGATTATAGTATTCCATACAATGGCTCTACCACTGTCAATAAGCGTACATTTGGTAGACCAAGCTAGGCTGTGCGAGTGTTTATACTTCTATCTAAATATCCAAGTGAAATTGACTGTATGCTTCCGTAATGTCACGCGTATATTTTCTCAATCCCTGCATCGATACTGCTATTGACAGAGTGATGCGCTGCGAAAATCTTTAGACAGTTGAAACATTTGTTACTATTAATGTCGCCCTGTCATCTGCAGAGTTTTGAGTGACAATCCTGGATTTATTCTTCAACTTTTCTCTCACCTTTTTCAACTCGTGAAAAAATATTGAGTTGAATATTCTTATCGATGACCTCATAGTGGAATCACGTATATGGATGAAAGTACCATATCGTAGGAAAACATTTAATTCGTACTTCTGAGACTGTGCAACTGCAGCTTCATCAGGGGAACCTCTTTTGACTTGGACTTTACGCGGTTTATCTCCAAGGCCGAACTTCCTTTCAATACTGTGGAAAACATTTTGTTTTATCCATTCATAGTTTTACTTGCTCATTGTGGTCTAAGTTGGCGTTCTTTTCCTCAAGCCGTGATCCTACCAAAGGTCGCACACGTGTGCTTCTTAATATTCGGCATCCAAGTGGTAATTGTACGATGATTTCTTCACCGTTCATGGAAATGAACTTGAAGGGAACTGCTAAAAGTTTGATTTTGTCCGATATACCAAAATTGATGGTTCGGTTGGGAGATCTAAGAGATCCTTACTTGTTTCATTTTCCTTGCGCATCTTCTTGTGCTTTAGCTCGAACTTGTTTCGTCGGGATTCTTGCTCCTTCTGGAACTCTTTCTTGGCGTCCTCTATTGCGTGCTGTCGATCAAGTTGTGTCGGTGACGTTGATTGTATGGCTGGGGATGATAAGGCCCCGAACACGAGTAGCATAGGAAAAAAGTCTCTCAGGTCTTATCATCGTGTTGTCATTACAGATAGCCATCTGTAGATATTCATCGTCATTGGCATCGGATTTCTCTAGAGTCCGTCGGATATTCAAAATATGCCTTCTTCAGAGGTGCATGGTATCTCTTGACTATTTTGATTGAGCCTGGGTTCTATATCGGAGCTTCATTAAGTACAATTTCGGCGGCCTCTAAATTTTCCTTCATCACTTTACAGATATAAACGGAACCTTGATCGACATTCAGAAAATCTGGTTGGCAGATGTAACTTAGGATCCATCGTTTCCTGATACATTTTCAGATCTCTTCGGTGGATAGGTTGCGCAATAAATAAGCAGCACTGAAATGTGTGCGTTAGTATACCACGTTTAAGATTATTCTTTTAGTTATAAATATCGTATCGACGATAACGCGGTGGTTAAACCGCACCTGTTCGGTACCAATTATCAATCGGAATCGTCCTGGAGCTTCGCAGTTCTTATGAAAAATCTTACAGACATATCTGATATCCTCTAACATGTTTTTGGTATTTCGATGGTGATCCTGGGTTCTTGTCTTAAGAAACATATAGTATGTCACTTGGACTGAAGGATGGCCCAATCCACAATCGTCTGTGTTCCCGCTAATGAATGCCTACTTAAAAGCCGTGGAAGTGTATGGATATGCCAGAACGACCGCATTGGACAATTCGTACAATGGACTTTCAAACATCGTAGTTTTCCCCGAGTATTCATATTGTCAAAAACGGGTAATTTTATGAAGGCCGGGCATTCAGTGTTTGGTAGTTATGTGCAGTTGCGACAACTAATCATAAAACATAATTTGGGTCCTTATTTGGGTCATTACTGTCCCTGCTTTTTCATACAATTTCATGAAGACAGTGATTACGGTAGTGCGTGTATGACCGCTGGCAATGCAAAAATATCAAAGGGGAATGCAGGAAAGCTACCAGCATTGCAATTACGGTACGTCATGAATGCCTAAATTGAAGATCTGAAAGAGATGCTCTCACATTCACAGGAGAAATTATAAATGTAACATGTCCATTACATGTTTCAATGGACAAGATCACATCAATGATGTACATTAGGCAATTGGAATTAATGAGAAATGGAAGGGAGATTTATAAAGATATGCTTCTAAGTACCCGTAGAAGGGGTGAAAAGTTGGATATGTAAGGTACATGTTCAACATTTACGTGAGAGATTATAAATGTAACGTGTCTACTACGTGATTTAACGGACACGTTTAAATCAATGATGGACATTAGGCATTTGGAATCAATAAGAAATGGAAGGGATTTGATAAGGATATGATTTTATGTAACCAACGACTCGGTGACAACTTGGATATATATGGTACTTGTTCAAGTTGCTAACACGCCGTTGAGAAATGTATTTAAACCCTTTCACCTGTTCAGATTACTGTCACGGTGATTTGAAGAGGTGAAAGGGTTTTCATAACAATAATATTCATCGTGCATACAGTGGTTGTAAAATTTGTATTTAATGGAAGCTTTGAATCAGTTACCGAAAATTTTGAATCCCCTTCTTTTCCATGCGAAGAATTCTCGTAACTAACATCCTCACAAATTACGGAAAGGTGAGAAATCGTTTGCTTTATTATTTATTAGTTGTTAGATTTTTAGTTGTTAGATTTTGTTTTCCCCAAGTAATGAAAGATAAGAAATCGTTTGCGATCCTGTGGAGGTTGGGAACCATAACATCACTTCCTGGCCCTGTTGAGATCGTAAACGCTTACCTACATTTTTCATATTTTCTTATTAGTTTTCTTGTTCCCCAAGTGTGGAAAGTTAGGAAATAGTTTGGGATCTTGTTGAGGTGGGGAACCGGAACATGGCTTCCTGGACCCCGCGGGGTTGTAAATGGATATCAAATTTTTTATATCCGGGTAGAAGGAATTGTTCCAATCACTTGTTAGATTTTGCTATTAGTTTTTCTATTCCGCAACTTGAGGAACAGAAAAACGTAACCTATTCCCAACCATTGCGCACTGAAAGTGTAAACGGGTGGGAAATAGGTGATGTTACGATATAGTTCACTGTGAAAGCGGAGGCACCTCTACTACAGATGCGTCCGTTTTCACAGTGATCAACCGGAACTAACCAGTAAAAGATTGTGAGGAACAACTATGTATGGGTAGGTGAGTGTGGTAATTTTTTCAAGCATTATTTGTACGAACTGTCCATGATGTGTTCTAGTAATCACAATGTCTGCTTGCTCACATCGTAAAGGATCAAACTGGCTATTGGAATGTTATATTGTCAGAATGAGAGCCTTTCATCCTACCGTAACATGACAGGTTGCCATTCTGAGAAATGTGACAAGCAATAAAGTATATGGTATATTTCCAGAATATTCCGTAGATATTATTGCTTCTACCACGACAGGCTGTCATGGAATTGACAGTGTATAGTGAAATCATTTATATTAGTTTACCAAATGTAGTTATAGTGATAAGTTTTTAGTGCAGTGTACATAACAAGAGACAACTTGAAGATAAAATGACAGGAAAAAATGAAAATAAAAGTACTGACTGTCTTTAACGTGATGAACATGATCAGGACCGTAATCAATGAAAAGTTCTTGACCAATTGCAATAGGACATAAATAATGAATATCAAAAGTTTTGTAAGAAGTTACAGCCGCATCAGTTCTCAACTTTCTGTTTTACACGAGAGCACAATTTGCAGTGCTTGAATTATTCAATCTGTATTTATCCGAAGCTTTATATCCAGGGAGATGATGGAAATAATTAATATATCTTGTAATAAACCAAGGTGCAGCTACCATTCATGCCTTCTTTTTCGATACATCACTTGCCGTGAATTTATGTGAACAATTGGCACCGTATTTCAGGAATTGCGCCTTAGATACTGAAACTAAACCATGGCCATATGATTTTGTAATTGATTGACCCCCGTAGATATTTCCGCGACCCAATGTTCTATCGTAATGAAAAATGAGAAAACCTTCATCAATTGAAAACCCCATACTTGCTTCATCATGTTTAAATATGCATAGTTTCATGGAAAAACATAGTGCCCCTTCTTCCATTGAAAGCAACATATATGTATGTATCATATCAAGAGCTCGCTTCAATTATATTTTGCACTTGTCCCACGGTATGAAAACACAGTTCCTATACAAAGATGCATCCGAAATGGCTTGTGAAATGAAGTGACGAACGTGCTTAGTGCATGTCTGAACTGTAAGAAGGCCAGAAGGAATATCCCATACATCCCTTCTGTTTTCACGGCAGTGCATTTCAGCTCTCTCAAATATTGTTTTGCGGAAAGTAGGTCTTCTTCCGTGCCCTCAATGTCTGATCTATCGTTGAGTAACTTTCGAGCAAAAACATCCGCCAGTTGTATCCAGCAGCATTCCAAACAGTTATCATCCATATCACCACTGACAAATTCACTACGTCTTGGAAGAAGCATACATGCAGTTTCTACAGAAAATGTACCAGCGCATGGATCCACAACAAAGTCACCAGAATGGGAAAATTTGAGGATTATATAAATCATCCATGTCTTGACTTTTGCGGGTCGGATCATTGGTCTTCTACCGGAAGATTTCGTCTGAGATGGGAGGAATAACTTTTAGTTGATAGGGACCCTTGGGGTATTATTTATTTCATTACAAGTTCCAGGATAAATAGAAGTAATGAATCAAGAACGACTGTAGTTCATCCTTTTCAAAGCGTGACCCCATACCATACCAATCTTCCAGAAGTGTACTACATGTTCATCGACGGAGAGAAGCGTGATATGGGTTGTTATTGGATCTGACACATATTAACCCCTTCATTGTCTTAGTGTGATGGAGCTGTGTTTCCTCCACGCTGAAAACACTTATTTCAGTCTTGTTGTCTTTTCCAATTTCATTCTTCTGGGGTTTTCAATGGGTTTAATTCCTTTTCGACTTCTTATATGGAACCTAGCAATAAAATTGCATTGCTAAACAAAAAATATGCGCATGATCTCCCGGTGTCAAAGCAGTTTCCGATAAATCTACCAATTATTTCATTTCTTCTACAGTGAAATGATCGTGATCTGAATTGGGATATTCTTTGATATATATAATTTTGTAAGGAAAGCCTGTTAGAATGAAATAAACATTATCTTATAGATTATGACCCATAGAATCTTCATGTGTGTCAGTAAGGGAATGAAAATCGCATTCATAGCAGCAACAGTAATTATGCATACATATTTTCAGCTCTTCTATCACTTTCAATCCCATTGTAGTCAGCTCACCTGCTACTTGTTCTGCATCATATTCCTTCTTAACTTTTTTCAGTATATCCGAAGATTGGTTAGGGATATTTCTGTTTCTTGGTTACCACCAACCTTTGATTCATTTTTATTTTTTTGCAATTGTTCGGAAGACCGTGAAAATTCAAGCTTACCATTACCTGTTTCCGTTTTCTTTGAAGGTGATATATTCTCATCAACGTCTATGATAGTTTCAATGGTGTTACTAACTGGAACGGATAAGTTGAGGGGATCAGAGACATGACCAGGTATACCAGACAAGCGTTGAGGAAATTCCGAGCTCTGTGGATCACAAAAGAAAGGTTTCAGCATTGGAGTTGATTCCTTGTCAGAATCGGGGCCGTACAAGGAAATGTTTCAAAATATTTTGTGTAGGTTGATAAACATGAAGATGCAATGTAACGAAATGCTTTGTGCGCTATGATTGTTCAATTAGAAACTTGTTTGGATACAAATTATTCGATAATGACTGGTTAAGCATCTGCCGTAAATTTTGTTCATTGAATAACTGGAAAAAACCTTTCTTCCTTGTAAAAAGAACTTCAAATAATCATGTAGTTCAGTTGTGAAACATGTGTGGCTACATCATTGTACTGACTAGAACAATGTCTATTGATGTTGCCAGTCTTGCCCACGCCTTGAACATGGTTTGAAAAACGAACCCTATTCTAGTACCAGGGAAATGCTTCATGCTGTGGTAAAAGAGGAGACATTCCAAAGTTGTTAGGATTGACATGTTTAATGAGTTCCGTCTTGGTCTTTTCCCAGTTCATTGGATGATCATGTGAATGGTTGTTGGACCAAAAGAGGATCCAATTGAAGTGAACAAGTTAGTGAACAAGTCAGTGAACATTTTCAGTGTGCGTTCATCTCTACAACCATATGTGTATATGGAGAGAGAGGCAAGGGCTATCTGATGCACTTGATGAGGATCCAATTATGCTAGGAACTTGTCACCATTAGCTCCTATAGACTCGAATACCGATTGTTTCAAAGTATTTTTTCTTTCATTTTCCTTGCTTTCGAAACGTGTTGTTATGTGCTTGGAAAGCGGGTCCCCATGGAACTTCAAACTTTCGAGATAATTATTGAAATTGACATTTCTGTAGTCGAATTTCTCTTTGAAATATGAACCAGAGAAATTGCCAATAAAGAAAAACAGAAGAAATCGAGTGATTTCAGATTCACTGGTTTAACTTTTTTGGGAGAGAATTCCCAATTAGAGTTTGTAGATGAAATGTTGTGGTGTTTCTCAGTTTCGTGTTGAAAAAGAAGTTCAAAACTGTTAGGGAATGGGATGAAGAATGTTAAAATTGATCGTAAAATCATTGTGGCTGATATCGGTGGAAAAGAATATATGTAGGGTGAAGTTGCTGTTGAAATGATCAAAGTTTATGCGGTTACTCTTAATTTGACTTCATTTTTGTATATGTTTAATCTGATATATGATGATTTTGAAGAAAGTGTTGCTGCAAAGGTATGGTGACGCTTGTGGGAGGCCGTATTAATCGACTAGAGGCGCAATCTTCGATAATGTTGGTAGAAGAATATGAACGAACGTGAAGAAGGTAATATAATGGTAGTAGTACGGCGATGTTACGTCCGGGAAAGTCATATAATGTTGTGATCTAGTATATATTGTAGAAAATTAAATATTTAATTTTTCGCACGGCGTCGGGTTGGGCCTGTTTGTAGTAACGGAATAGACGAAGAAAAAATGTTTAAATTTTCCTCCATATGGAGGCCGAAAAACTGCAGAAAAGAAAATAATTGAATTTTTGTTGCAAACAATTAAATATTTAATTTTCTGCAATTTTTCGGCATCCATATGGAGGAAAAGGTTTTGCAGGAAATTCTTTAATTACTTTTTTTCAACAAAAAATCAATTATTCAATTTACTGCAAATTTTCGGCATCCATATGGAGGAAAATTATTCGAAAATATTTGCGCGTAATATTTTGCGCCGCAAAATTATGGTGCAATATACCAGGAGTGAGTACAAGAAACCCGTACACGGTAATATTATTGTGTAGTTACAGAAGCACCGTCCGTTCAAAAATTCATGCAACAGTTGCGTTTATGATAACAAAGACAAAAATCGATCATCAAAGGTATACAACTGATTTAAAGTCATTGTCTAATGGCAACATATTCTGTTCTATATATTGCGCACAACATTACTGTATCCTTCTTCACAACCAGCCGTGAATAACAGACTTTAAATATTTCTGAACATTAAGATATCCTTATTCACAACCACATGTAGTCAACAAACTTCAATATTTATCAACTACAACCTAATACGTCTATAATCAACTAAGTCGTCATCTTCTGCATTCCCACACGGAAAGTCTCTCATGCATCGCTACCTCCCGGCAGGAGGTGAAGAACTATTCCACAAGTTGATTCTTGGAGGGGAAAGCGGTGCCAATGCAGCGGCAAAGGGTATAGTTTCAGATGTTTCTGTTGATCTTTGCTGTCTAGATGATGATTCCGTTGAAGTGGTGAAGTCATACCGAGGGTGTCTTGGTATTAATTGATCCGATATGAGTCCAGTCCTTGTTGGTACAACAAAAGTGAAGGCT